>VNJO01011126.1:0-15214 GCA_008042535.1 Drosophila tani | reverse complement strand
AGCGACATTTGTTTATTTTGCTTTAAGGTTTAATGAAGAAAAGGTGCTCTGCCTGCTGAGTAAATAATTTAAGTTCACTTTTAACTCTGTTGCTGTCTAAAGGTATTTATATTCGCACTATCTTAGTATCCTTCCCTATACTCTTTTCTAATCGGATTAAATGTCATTAATTAAACATTATCCAGAAATGAACTATAAGTCTATATAATTCATTCCTAATTTATATGTCTAAGAGTTAGAGCCTGTCTTTTCAACCCATCTTATGAACTTTAATTCAAATAGTTTTAAATCGTTAAAGAAAATGTTATACGGTCAACTTTAAAAAACATTTCCTTAGCAAAGATATTGTCCGTAAATGCTANAAATGTAGTGGATATACATCTGAGGCATAATACTGGATAAATTGCTGGTAATTTGCACCTAATTAGCGACATTTGTTTATTTTGCTTTAAGGTTTAATGAAGAAAAGGTGCTTTGCCTGCTGAGTAAATAATTTAAGTTCACTTTTAACCCTGTTGCTGTCTAATAGGCATTTATATTCGCACTATCTTAATAACCTTCCCTATACCCTTTTCTAATCCAATTAAATGTCATTATCATTTATTTCCTAATTTATATGTTTAAGCGTTAGAGCCTATCTTTTCGACCCAACTTGTGAACCTTAATTAAAATAGTGTTAAATCGTTAAAGAAAATGTTATACGGTCAACTTTAAAAAGCATTTCCTTAAGCTTAACCTTTGGTTATTGAAACCCCAAGCAGCTGTCAACTGCAAATGCAGATAACAAACGACTTTCGGCGGTTGCCCAAATATATCCTGCTCAGGACCCAAAACCGCAAAAGAGGTTCATAAGCCCGATTTCGCCGCCTAATTCAAGACAAAATGCTCAAGTTTTTGATTAATTTAGCGCCGCTTAAAGTGCAAACACTGGCATCGTCGTGTGGTTATACATAAATTTTGTTGTTGCCCTTAATTGGCTGACAGCAGTTGGGCCCCTGGGCATGTCCTTGCAAAGTTAATTTATTCTAATTAGTCAATAAATCTCAATTTATTTCACAATCAGGCGGGCGACCGTGTGAGTGTGCTTGTGCTTGTGTGTGAGTTTGCTTATGCTTTAAGGCATTTCTCTGGCTGGCAAATTGCAAATTGTATACTCGTCCTGCCGCCATTTCCCCCAGCCCCCTCAAATGACATGTTCGGGCAGCTGCTGCAAGTGCAACTGCAACTGCAACAAAATATATATAATTTGGCATAATAATTACTGAGGCATTAAGCAGCACATCACACCTTGCTTCCTCTTGTTATGCGCTTCAATTAAATTACGATAAATTTCAATGGCTGCCGGGGACATATTATATTCGATTTGATTCCAAATTGGGTAAATAATTTGCGGATTATTCTGAATGCAAATATCTAAATCGTACTAGGTATGCTCGTATTATCCATATAATTTAACCAATTGTATTGTATTTGTTTAGAAGGACAGTGCTGGTCAAATATTATACATAGTTTGGTCATCGTGTTTGCCTTATTAAACATCCAACTATTCAAAAAAAATTATTATAATAAATTAATATAAATATATCATTTCTGCTGTCTTCAGGTTTAGTTGGCATATTTAATCCATAGAAATCGAGACCAAAACACTCAGCTCACAACTCCTAATTGGGAATTTTAGGTGCACTCTTTGCAACACTATTTTACGCTTAATGTTGAAATCCCAAAAGGGGTTTTTCTCTTAAGTGTACTTAAACAATTTAATTTCAAATTAATAGCTCACACAATAATATGCACTTAATAGCCCGTTCATAAACTTTTGCAAGCCACTGTAGAACCATTTAATTTTCATTTTTATTTCGAATTTGGCATTTCCGTTAGCCGAGCAAATTAGGCAAATTAAATATTATAAGCATACGCGCAAAATACACAGACAATTGAATATTTATGGGTAAATATGCGCATTAGATTGGGATTATTGAGTGAGCGAGATACACAGAGAAGGAGAGAGTATAAAAAAGAGTTTAATTTAATTAAATTGCCACAATTGCGTCGATGCTCTTAGAGTTAGCTTTGACCAGCAGTAAATAATGTCACATTAAATTAACCAAATAATCCCTAGGAAAACATAATGTGTTTTCCATTCAATTTGCAAGGCTAAGCAATGAGGAAAAAGTTATTAGAAAAATGTGTTCTTTGTTGAAAATGAATTAAAATTTTTTGTGTTAAAATGAAAACAAAAAAATACTTTTCTATTAATATAAAGAAGCCAAAAAAATTGTCTATTCTTCAGCTTAAAAATATAATACTTCCTAATTAAGTCCTTATAAACACAGCATTTTAGCTACTATTATTTATTATTTTTATTAATTTCTATTAATATTCTTACCTGAGTTTCTGTGACCATCAGGAGCTTGGCCATTTCGGTCCTCTCACTGGAGCTGAGATACTTTTTCACCTCGAACTGTTTCTCCAGCTCAAAGATCTGGCGTCCGGTAAAGGTAGTCCTTGCCTTCTTCTTGCGCCTGGCATCGGTGGATCCCGAATCGGAATCATCTTCAGTTGTCTCCAGGGCACTGTTAGCATTACTTGCCGGCTGCTGCTGCTGGGCGGGATTGGCACTGGCCGGATTAGCACCGCCACTCGGTGAACTATTGGCAACCAGCTTGTCCCGCATCAGACTGTCGCTGCTGCCCGTGGGACTGATGTCCGGCGGTAGAGCCACCGTTGCGGTTGCGGCCTGCGTCAACTTCTTTTTCTTGGCCGCCGGCTTGCCCGAGTTTTCTGCAACAAAAGAGTATTTTTATTGACTCGTTTGCATTTGTCTTGGCCATGTGTTTGCCTGGCTTTTCTATCGAATCGCAGCTGTTTAACCTCAATTGGGTCTCTTGGCTGGCTGTCATGTCATAAGCGCTTTTGCAATTAGCCCCCCCGTCAAATGTAACAGCAATTGACTTTGCCAACTTTACTGTCTTTTGTTGTGCATTTTTTCCCCTGTTCCCTTATTGTTAGCTTTAGTTTTATATGCTTTTTCTTGTCTAACGTGGAATTATGACGCCTTATAATTATAGTTTTTTTACTCTTTAATAGGGATAGAATATTAAGAGTATAGAAATTACTAAATTACTAAACTAAAATTATAAAAAACCAGAAAAGAAATGTGTGATTAAAAACATTAAGGAGAATATTATTGTTTCTTTTGACCTAAGACCTTTCATATGAGGAGATCTTATTAATGTTTTGAAAATCTGATAAGAAATAAAATTAGGCCTGTCTCTTTCTATTTGAGATATCTTTAGAACCATTCCTTAGTCATTAATTCTTTTGCAGGGTATTTATTAAACCCTTCGGGTGGCCAATGGCCGACTTGTAAGGCCGAATGAAAACAAGTGTTAACAGGGCTATATAGGCTATATGGTTTTGGACTTGACGGCGGGGCCAAAACGTGTCTGGCATGAGTCGGCTGTTCGTTCGTTGCCTGGACAACTTCAATTACCAATGCATAATTGAAATCTAATTGACAGTTAAATGCAAAACGTTCGATATCGCTGCCGTTGCCGCGCTGCCGCTGTTGCTGTCGTTGTCGTTGTCGCATTGCTAATACGCCGCGTGGGCCCCAAAACGGCCTCATATGGCCCACTCGCAAATGCATGACACTGTGATTAATTAGGCGGGGCGGACAAGCGGTTGGGCGAGACATCAGTGCCATTGCCGCCGTTTGTTTTTCTCGCTCGTCTCTCTCTCTTTCTCTCTGGCATTGTCGCCGCCGCCACTGGCAATTGGCAATTGGCAATTTTCACTATCGAACAACCCAAAGCCCCACACCCCCTGAGAAGCCGCGTCGAGTCGTTTCCACTGGAGTGTAAAGGGCGCCCCAATGGCGCGAAATCAATAAAACTAAATGGCAAAACAAAAGCGAATACAAAACAAGAAAACAAAATTCAAATAAAACAACAACCACTAGCGAGGGGGGTGCTAAGCGTTAAAAGCCCAGGCAACTTGTGCAATTAGAGCAACAACAATAAAAACTTTGCACAAATGTTTGTTTATATATTTGCCGTGGCTGCTGCTGCTCTTGTTGTTCTTAACGCCAATTGCCAATTGCCATGTCATTTCCATTAGGCCCAGTCGGCGGCGGGGCATTTAAATGTCGTTTCGCCAAGTAAACAAACAAAAAGGAAAAAGAAAAAATTAACCAAGTAAAAAGCTTAAACTACAATACCCCAAACTCTACACAGAAAAAGTTTTAAGACAGGATCAGTATTAATTAAAAGTATTGTGATATTTATACGATTTTTCATTAGGTAATATTTTTATTAATGCTCAGTTCATCAACGCTTGAAAATACTGGAAAAAGTCTTAGCATCTTCCTCCAATGTACACTGAAATACTAATTTCCCTTTTCATTTTCGGTTTAGTGTTCTAAGTTAAGATATTTTTTACCCTCTTTTAATAACCACTTGAAAAGTAAGCTTTGGTTGTGAGCTTGTCCTTTAAAACAATTACTCCAAAAACTAATTAATAAATGAGGCAAATTATAATAAAATATTAATAGATTAATATTCAATACAATATTTTTATTAAGCCTATAAAGTATCTGAAAAACTACCTAATATTTCTTTTTGTGTAGCTAAAGCATGCCCGATTTGATGGTAGTTCCATTTATGGCAGCTGCAAAACAAGTAATTAAACGAAAATTAACCGATGACTGGATGTCAAACAATCGGATGTGGCGGCTGGCCAGCGTCTGGAAGTTCGTCATTCCATCGTTCTCCAAGTCTGCTACGTGATTTTAATAACAATAAAAATTGTACACAACATTGAGCAATTATCGCGGCAAGCCGATGGAAAAACAACAAAAAGAAAAACAACAGCCTAGAAGCTGCAACAAAATTATTCAAATGCTGTTCTCAACTTTGCTTATTTTGCTTGCCGATTGCCATTTTGTATTCGTATTATTGTTATTGTTGTTGTTGTTGCTACTGCCATGTGCATAATATTGCTAATTGCATTTTCGATATATACATATACATATATATTTTCGTGCCATTCCGCGCTGGCCTGGCCTCCCCTGCGAATTAAATCATTTTAATGCATCGAAAATGTAGACTCAAAAGCAAATTCAAATTCAAATTGGCAACCAATTCGCTTTCACAAATAAATAAAAATAACAAAGCAATCAGCCAAAAGTGCATCTAATTAAATTTTGCACATTTTGTTAAACAATTACAATTTCAATGGCTCATTAATTATCGAAACCAGCGCGTTGATGAACTCATATATACACGTATATACATTTATTTCGCAAGTTTTTGTTAGCTAATTAAAATTGAAAAGAGCATGAAACATTATCTGTATTTAATTTCAATTGTCATTTATTTTAGCAGTGCTTTTACATAGAAACAATTGAAATTAAAAAGTAATTGTGCTTCTACGTATTTATTTCGAAAGTGTTCAAATTTCATCATTTATTTATGGAAATAGATTTGAATATAAAATTCCGTGAAATCTGTATAGTTTTTTATCACAAAACCAATTTATTTCCCGTTCCTACAAACAATTCCAGTGAAACATTATAATATCTGTGTGTGTTATTCACTTCCAGCCATTTTGCATAATATAATTAAGCTATAAATGGGTGGCGAAGCTCATTGAAAATTGAGTAGCTGACAGACGAGCCAAAGCTTAACTGGAGTGTGGTAAATTCTAATGACCAGGCCATTAGTGTTGCCAAAAAAAAAAAACGAGAAGCGAAGACGCTGCTGAGCGGGCACAAGATGATGGGCATCATTTAATATGGCAGAACACGCATACGCCGCGTTGCCCGCCGCACGCTTCGCTGAAGCGTGTTGAGAGCTCTGTGCTCCGCTCAATTGGCAGGCTCGTCGAGCGTTGCCACAGAACGCACATATCTATCCTACCTATTCGGGGCGGCGCCAATAAGGGCGATCGCCGCGGTAGGGAACACTCTAAAAAACAACCGTACTTAAAAAATGGGTATTAGGAAAATTAAAAGAAATTCAAGATTCTGAGAATAATAAAAAATCTTGAATCGGAATTTCTTGTTGCTCCATCAGGGGAAAAGCTGAGGTGATGGAGGAGAAGGGACAACAAATTCGTGATCAACTTACTTTAAATTAAAAAAATAAGCTATAATTCTCTCCCTATTTCTTTAATATAATAAATATATTATATTCTCTGGAAATATTTCTGTTCTGTGTAACGACTTACCCTTCTTGCTGGCCGACTTTCCAAGGAGTTGGCTCTGCTTGCTAGCCGCCATGGGTGAGCTGTTACTGTCCCGCGACTTTTTGTCCATAGACAGATCGAGCGGAGCTGCTGCTACGGCGACTGCAACTGTTGCTGCTGTTGCTGCAGCTGCAGTGGCTGCCGCGGTAGCTGCTAATGCCGATGCCGCTGCTGCTGCATTAGAGGCAGCACTCTCCTCCTCGCTGGCATCGCTCATCGAGATGGAGACACTCCTAATGGGCTGCTGTTGATCCTGCTGCTGATACTGCTGCAGGATGCTGCTCGGCGACTTGGCCGGCCCGGAGGGATCAAAGGCGCCCTCGGGCGTATCCCACTTGATGAGGGGCATGCCAAGGATATCGGCAATGGAGTGAGGTGTGGGGCGATTTGGTGGGCGGGCGTACACGTGGGCGTGCCAGTTAGTGGGGGCTCCAGGTGTGGTTGTAGCACTTGCAGGTGTGCTGGCAGAGCGTCGGTGCTGCTGCTGTTGCGTAGTGTGTTGCTGCGGGGTATGCTGTGGCTGCTGCTGGGGATG
This sequence comes from Drosophila tani, assembly GCA_008042535.1. Lineage (NCBI taxonomy): Eukaryota > Metazoa > Arthropoda > Insecta > Diptera > Drosophilidae > Drosophila > Drosophila tani. Next base: position 8,433 of record VNJO01011126.1, on the reverse strand, counting down.
CACGGAGCTGGGCCTGAAAATAGAAGAGATTAAATTTGATAAGAACCAGCGGGAAAACACTGATATTTGCATCGGCTTTTGAGTTCTCTATCAATTTAAGTAACTAATCAATTTTCTGCCCATTCTTACCTGGGAGCCACCGCCTCCAGTTGCTTCTGCAGGAACGTGGTCGGCGGACTATCGGAGATCATAGGACTGCCGCCCGTATTGTTGTTGTCACGCACGCGCAACATGTTGACCAACTTCTCCTTGCTGCTGGGACTCACCATCGCCGTGGTTGTGGGCGGGATAGTCAGGGGATTGCTATAAACGTAGCTGGTGGCCATCTTGTTCAGATCGAAGGTTGAGTGCAGGTGCTGATGCTGATGCTGCATATGCTGATGATGATTATGATGATGATGATGCTGCTGCTGTTGCTGATCCTTCACAATGCCGTAGTTGTGCCCCAAGGCACCGCTTACCATTTCCGCTGCCACCAACTCCGAGTCGCGTTCAGTTTCGGGCATCATTTAGGCCACGCTGCCTGCAAAAATACCGGGAGAGAAAAAATTCAAGTTAAAGCCAGCAGAGTACGAGGAAGATAGGGAACTGGTGGGAAGTTAGATTAGCTCGAACAGCTGCGCATTTGTCGTCAAGTTGTTAATGGTTTGCCTGCCAACTGGCACCGCCTTCCTGCCTGCCTGCCTGTGCCCGGTAATGTAATTTGTGAACGAACGCCCTCGACGTGAAGGCCAAAAGGCTTCGTTTACTACAGCGACCCCTTGGCTTCCACCTTCAACTTCCTCATCCTCCTTAGCCGAGACCCAAAAGTAATGCAATAAAATACAGCGTCAGTCCGTTGCCACTTGCTGCCTGTGCGCAACATACACTGGGCAAAAACTCCTCAAAGTTCTTACAAGAATTTCTAGTAAAAGAATTTATATAAGAGCTAAGTTTTTCTTAACTTTCTTGATAAGTTGATAAATATACCAAACAAATATAGACAAATCTCCAATTTATTTCGGATTTATTGTAAACAAAACATTAATGTCAAATTCGTTCACGTATTATCAAAAACTGTTGAAGATATAATTATAATTAACAAATATTTGTTAGATCCGTATGAGAAATGGTGAAATCCATGATGACTAATAATCGTAGTAGAGTTTTTAAGAAGCTAATGACCTTAACTAATGAATCAAATTAAGAGTTCTTTGAATTTATACTGATATAGGAGCCTTGAATATATGTAGTTTGAAAGTATAAGCTGATTCCTAATAAAGATTTATAAATATTAAGTGGTTTTGTCCCTGAAGAATATGGATGAATCATAATCAAAGTATAAAATTTATAACAATATCTGGAATTCGGGTTATTAACTATTAATAGTCTCATTACTGAATGATATTTTGAAGCTTTTAAAATCTAAAAATCTTACAGAATAAGAGACCTTAAAATGACCGTGTAGTTCAACTTATTTAACCCTACGCCAAGCCTTGGCTTCAGCTGAGTCGAGAGTCGAAATGGGTTGAATGGGGTTGCCTGGGTTTGGGTTTCAGTTTGAGTTTGGGGGTCAGGCGTAGCCTATTTCCTGGCGCACTGCGTTGTGATTTGCATAACAAAATGTTGCACAATCATTGCGAAAGAGAGGGGGCTAGGGCGAGAGCGAGAGAGAGTGAAGAAGAGGAAACGAGAGGAAGGATTCAACTAGGCGGCACATACGTTTTCAAGTGCTGAACTCAGCAGGGGAGAAGGGCGCCGCTCCGAGTGGGCGGTGGGCGGCGTTACACAGCCTTGTACATTTGTCACTGTGTGAGCGTGCGTCTGCGTCTGTGTTATTGCGAGTGCTGGCTGTAAAATTTATGGCACAGCATTTGAGTGTGACACAATTTAACTTAATTCGTTAAGTCAAAAGCGTGTGAAGCGTACAAGGGAAATTATTATATTTTATTTTTAAAAATTGCAGCACTAGACATGAGTAGAGTTTCAGGGAATACGAGTGACTAACTTTATTTGAAAAGCTGACTAGGGTTAAGGAAAATAAAAATCATGACAAATATTATGATAACATTGAATTTAGAAATTATAAAAAAATTTTAGTAAGATATTAAAAGAATTATAAAGCAGTGAATAAAATTTACTAAATAAAATTAAATGCATAGGGAAATTAATAAATCACAAATAAATAAGTAAAATTAGTTTAATGGGCTAATAAACATTGAAGTTATTAGACAATAAAGTTCAAATTAATTCCTAACAAAAAAAGCTTATTCATTTTTTAAAACCGCTTAATTTTGATGTAAACAATTTGCAGTTAATTTGTCTGGCATTTTCGCGGGCATCGTTATCCCGTTGTAACAACTCATAACTGGCATATTCCCCGAAAGCAATTTAAATTAATCCAAAACTGCACACTCACCATGCCGCCACACTCACCCACACACACACACACACACACACTAAGTGTTGCCACCCAAAACAGCACCCACTTTCGCAGTCGCCGTCGCAGTTGGCGCCGCAGTTGAAATGTCAGATTCAAAGAGCGCGCGCTCAATAAAGTGATGCGTGCTTAAATGTTTTTTATTACCGTTCAGGCGGCAGCAACAACAAAAGGATGACACGAAGCTATTTGCCACACTCACACTCGCACTCACACACACACATTGCGCTCTCTCAACATTATCTGGCTCACTTGCTCTCTCTCTAGCTCGTGCGATGTTGCCAGCAACATGTTGCCAAGGTCTTGCAAAATCACTTAAAGCGAAATAAAATAAAATGGCAAAAAGCAACAGCAAAGCCAATTCAGAGTGGCCAAAGCAGGCTACGGGGGGCGGAGGAAGAGGTCGAGGGAGTGAGCCCAGAAAGGCAGCGAGAGAGAGAGAGCAGAGGAGGAGAATGTGTGTTGTTGCTGGCTGATTTGGGGGACATATTCAAGCAGCGGAAGTGAGGCAGGCAAGCGGAAGAAGTTATTTCAATTGCCTCGCCAGCAAGCGAGCGGGGGTCAGGCAGTGAGGGAGGGGTATGGTGATAGAGAGAGGTAGTACACTAAGAAAAAATAACCAAAGTACTATACTTTTACTCTAAAAGTATATTTTTAAACTGATGATAATAATACCTCGATTGAAATAATTATAGGACTATTTATCCCTTATATGTAATCTTTCTTTGGTGGACTATTTATAGCCGTTAAAAACTCTGAACTCTTATAATTCTCAAATATTTCTTCAGGTTAAGCTAAAAATTAGCAATGCATTAAGAACTAAGAAGATAATAGGATAAGATTATAATCTTGCTAACAATTTAATGTATTCATTATTATATTTAATATTTTTATAAATATTTAGTTCTTTTCCTTTTTTTTTTAGGAGTAAATATTTTATAATGTCAATATAATGTCGAATTCAGCCCTACCTCTTCTTACATACAATTTACATTACAACAAATTTAAAGAGATTTTCCCTCAGTGCCTGCGATAAATGGCGCCCAAAAAGAGTGCCCTGCCCTGTGGGCACGTTCAGTAGCTTAGCGAGTGGCTGCGAGTGTGTGTATTAGTTACCTGGCACGCTTCTGCCTCGGCCTCTACCTCCACTTCTCCACATCTCCAGCTCACCATCTTCTACCCTCATCAATTCCCTGCGTCCTTTGGCCCTGTGACCCCTCCTTCGGAACTCTAACTCGGGCGCTGTGGCACAGGACCCAAGTGTCGAGTGCCAGGACGAGGGCTAATGGCATTTAAGTTCTGCCCGCCACGGCACATGTGTCAGCTCAGGAGCGCGCTGGATGGGAATTTGCGACGAATAATATATATATTGGATGGAATGTTAAAGATGGTTGGTTATAAGGCCAAAAACTGTATGCTGCGGAGAAGCCATTGTGTAGACTTGACACTAAAATAGCTTAGCTAAAATCGTTGCACTTCATTAGTGAGGTTACTGTATAAGTATGCTCTTTATTATTTCACTATAAATATATTAATTAAAGGGAAAGCATTCTGTAGTTTTTCCAGAACTATATCTTAAAACTATAATAATACTTAAGCAGTAACCTCCTTGTCTTTGGTCTCCCACCAACTTTTTAAGGTGTGAAATTAAGTAAACTCTCCTTAAGATCATCAGGCTTAATTGCTTAAAGAACATCCTTTAAAATACTTTAACATTTACAAGACTTAACTAACTTTGTGGAATGCGCTCCTGTACATATATCTAACGTCGCACAAGCGAATGTTATATTTTCGGTTCATCGAAAAGTCTACGTTTTGGGCATTTTGGCAACTTTCTGCCAGCCAGCCATATTTGGCCTCGGGGCTTACGAGATGGTTTTTGGTCCCGTCTGTCTTTCCTCTCTCTCTCCCTTCTGCTTGCCAGCATTTTGTCTATTTTATTTCATTTTCATTTTATTGCATTGACAACAACGCAGCAGCAGCAGTAGCACACATTCCACAGGGTCAGGTCAGAGGACAGGCGGGGACATCATTTTGGTAGATGTGATGTGAGGGACGCTGCTGACTCTACTTGTCTGACGTTTTGTTGGAATTTTAACAAGCCACTCTCGAATCATCATCATCGGGGTCTGCTTCATTTGGCCCACGGCAGCTTTCGTCAGAGAGTCTCTGGGTCTCTCTTATCCGTTTTTGTTCCCTTTGCGTCAGGTTCACTCAAAGAAAAGGTGTTGGACATTGAAAATTATAGTCTTTAATTTAAAACAACTCCAAACGTCCTGTGGATTTTATAAGCCATTTGCTTTAAAAGGTTACTTCATAAATATTCGTAGGAAATATTAAATTTTGAGAGCTTGACATTTGAAATCACTTGACCACGTGTCTAAAAGTAGGCAATGAATTTTTTTTACTCCCTTAACTTTGACATTTAAGCTAATTTTAGAATTTTTCTTTCAAGTGCTGCTCTTGTCTCGTTTCTTCTCATTTTTCTCGTTCCCTCATTCACGTTCACGTTCGTCATCGTCTTTGCTTTTCAGCTTTTGGTTTGGCATTCTGGCTTTCTTCTCGTCTCTTGGCCGTGTGTTAGTTTTGACGTTAACTGCGGCTGACTTTGTCCGCCTCCATTTTTGTATCTTCACGCCCCCGCCGCCCCTTTTGCCAGCATCCACCGTTTCCCCTTCTGTGCCACCACCTTACCGCCGGTTCTGCCTTGTCAGCATAATTTAATGTGCGTTTCCTCCGCGTCCTGCCCTCTTTCTTGCAGTTATTCTTTTGCTCTCCGCTGTCAACCTGGCAGCTAAAGTGTGTAATTCGTCATTCACATTTACCAGCCCCTCGACGACCTAGCCCTCATTCCCCCTCCTCGCCTTGGCTGACTTTAGCATGTGCGTCATCATTTCCAGCCTTGTAAGCCTTATAAATTTCTGGATTTTATAGGCCGTTTTTTGAAGCAAATAACCATATTAACCTTTGTATTTGTGTCGTTACATATAAGAACTTAATTAGAGGGAAGGTCATGTTTATCAACTTAATTTTAAGCTTAGGAAATATCTAGCTAGAAAGTAGGTAATACTCGTAGATATTTTTATAATGTAGTTCTTCCTTGGTATGATTATTAAAAAATATTTCAGAAGCAAGTATGCTTGTTAAATTATTATTATTATTTTGTATAACACTCTGAAAGTTTGATTCCTTAAATTTTATTAAGATCCCAGTACTCTTTGTAATTACTGTCTTACTAATTTTAAATTAATTAAAAATCATTAAGTTTAAATAAGCTATTAAATAAGTATTTAATTATATGATCTACTCAGCTCTGACTAATCAAGGATGTATTAGAAAAGGCAGCTGCAACCGCAGCCCCGCGGCACTTGAAGAATTTTTGACCTAAGGGAATAGCAGGAAATATCCCGCTAATTGATTTTTATGAGGTGTTCTAATGAATGTCCTGGGCGGCCCATAATTGCCTTGGCGAAAATGTACACAAAATACTCACACACACACCACACCCAGCCAATCTCACACACAACGTAAACGCTATTCCCAACGTGCCGTGGCGATGTGCGCATATTTCGCTGGTAAAGTCTCTGAATATTTCATAAAGTTATGTGCTCGCTAATTAAATTGCCGTGACACAGGTACAGGGTAGTGGGTATAGGATACAGGTGAGGATATGAAGGCAAACATTTCACTATCGACAGCCTTGGCAGGACCAGTCCCCTCCCCTGGCTAAGCAATTTTAAATGAATTTACATTAAGCGTTACCGCAGAGACGAGAGGGCCCGCGCGATAGATTCCTTGGCAAAGTTGGCTCGTTCGTGCCTCACTTTAATTGTTTTTAATTTGCCTGGCTTCGTTATGTACTTACATGCGCTAGTTTTATTTTCTGAACAAACTTTGCCCTCCACAACAATATATATAAGTTAATAAAACACAGACACACACACAGACACGAGTGGGAATTAAAATGAAATAAACTTTTACTTTTGCAGTTTCAAATTGGGTTAGCACTCTGACCGACAGACTGCCAAACAATTGAATCAGTCGAAAAGTTAAAGTTGTAGAAACTTGACAACTCGACCGAAGGCAACATCAGCGTGTCTCGAATCCCAATCATATATTTCCAATATACATATATATTTCAATATATATACTCCACTCAAACGATTATTATTGTCAGCTATTCTGTGTGTGATTTTCCTCAGCTCCGTCAAGTAGTAGTTGTGTGTGGGTGCGGCAGGGATAACTTTATGGAATGGAAGCCAACATGGCTGCATAAATAAATCATAAAATGCTGAAAACGATTGTATTGGGGTGTGTGTGTGAATAGTGGCAATTGTTAACTTTTCCGGGCAAAGTGGCGGGGTGTGTGTTGCGGAAAATTCGATCCGAGCAATTGCAGCGCGGGAGTTGCAATTTAGCAAATGTTTTATTCAAGTGTTTTTTTTTCGGTTTGTTGTGGGTTCCGGCTTATCCTTGATGGCAACAGAACCGTATTTTCCCACATATCTAGGTGAAAATAACTAGTTATGGCAGACAAAAATTGGATAAGTAAGCTGACTGTTCAATTTATTATTATTTATTTACGAACGATTTGCGATAACTGGAATGTGAGAATGAGACTTTATTGCTCGAAGAGTTTGATTTGATTTGTGTTGAGTAAATGAAGTGTGAAAAGATTTTTGGTTTAGGTTTCTTTTTAAATATTTCTCTAAAGTAAACTTGACAGTTCAATTTTATAAGTCAGTATATATTTAGCAATATTTTATTTACCAAGAAAATAGGATTTAGTGAGTGGTTTTTGGGTTCATAGATAGATAGATAAATCCGCTTGTACAAAATTAAATGGAGCTTTAAGTGTATTTTATTGAATGATGTGTAACAAATATAATAATTAATGTGACTTTAAAGATTATTTAACTCACATTTTCTTAAAAATCCCAAAAACAGCTTTTAAATTCCCGAATATAAACAGCTCACTTTATTTTTATTGAACTTCATCAAGTAATTGTTTTCCCTCTAAGTTCAAATAAATAGCACAATTCGTAGGGTTCCAATTTATAACTGATTGCCTAGATTTTCGCCACTTAAACGATCCTTTACTCTGCTAAATGGCCAAGGATAATGGTCGTCGTCGCCCACACCCAGCTCAAGGTGGAATCACAGTCCCTCGTCAGTTAACATTACAGCTACTTTTGCTTTGGCTTCTTGCGGGTAAAATTCCGGCACACATCCATTCACCCCACATCCTTACATCCTTACAGCTTGGCACACCCAAGCAAACACACACACGGGGCCAAAATGGCAGCCATTGGAAGCCAAATCTGCAGAGCACACAAACATTACGAGGCTATTTTGAGCAGCAGCATTTAAGCTCTTCAATCTACAATTCCCGGGGCGATGTCTTAAACTTTTGCCACTGCTTTCAGTGCCCTGGGCTTCTGTTTCTGTTGCTGCCACAGCCACATCCACTGATGTTATATTTATTTATTTTTATTGACAGCATTATATTTTATTTATTATATTGAATTCATGTCATTGTGCTGCCACGACCAGTTCGGGGCCAAGTTGAGGAGTTTTTGGGGGTGCCCAGTTTTTGGGGCAAAGGGAGTCGTCAGTCGCTGCCACTGCCGGTGGCACGTTCTCGCAACGCAACGCAACTCAACTCTCTGAGATGTGTGTTTGTGCCATTATTGTCAAGTCAGCATATAAAGCAGCCAAGTTCGAAGCCAAGGGTGAGCGAAAACAACTCCCAAATATACACACAAAATCACTGAAGAAAAATATGTATTTAATAGTGAAATAGTTGTACTATTTTTTCATAGCATACTTATTTCGGTGGTTAAACCTAGCAGGTGTTTTATTGAGAAAACTATGTGATAAGAAAGTTTTAATAGATTGGGATAAAATTATAATTTCTTTACAAGTATTTCTCAGCTTCTCAAGCCATCTTAATTCTGTCTTGGCATTTTGTGTAAACAATTTAATTATTGTACAAAATTTATCTTCAAATGTAT
>VNJO01011125.1:0-11891 GCA_008042535.1 Drosophila tani | reverse complement strand
ATTTTCTCCCAGTGCACCATTTCTGTTTCCATCTGTGGTGCGGCTGCTGTTTTGCCTGTGGTTGTTGCCGCTGCTGTGGGGGTCTTCTGTTGGCTTTGTCCCCGCTGGGAAATGCGCATCGCCCGCGGCAGACAAATATTTTTTTTATCTTTATTCAATTCAATTCCACCAGCGACCACTTCAGTTTTTCTTTTGCGGTCCTCGGATATGATTCTCTTATTGTCTTAATTGGAAATCCGGACAAGTTTCATCTGGCAAATGGAGCTGGGAGCTGTGAGAGCTGACAGAGAGCTGGTAACTGGTAACTGGGAACAGGTAACTGGCAAGTAAAAGCCTTAATGTATTCAGGTGGGTTTGGGGGTAAGTTTGCGATTCCCACAAGGCCTGACATTTTCGCAGATATTTTCGGAAAACTATTTTGAGCTGCCATGTGCTCTGGAGATATAATTTTAATAAACCGCAATTTACATGCAAAGAATAAGCAATTTATAGAAATCCCAAAGGAGTTGGGAAACTAAGGGATTGAAATTAAATAGTTTTCAGGTGGAAATTTAAGCTGTAACAAGTAGTAAGTTGACTATTTCCGTTTCCGGTATAAATCTGCCTTTATATTAATAAAGATCGAGTAAACTATAAAAATTGAATTTGTTTTAAGGAATTTTCTTGCACAAAAAACTTAAATTTTAATTTGTATCCCATGAAAATAATTTTATTTTGATTTCTGGAATATTTATATATTTTTCAAAAACTCCTGGCACTTCGTATTGCCTTATTTCCCAACGGGCTTTTGGGGCCTGAGTACTGGGGTTTTTCGGTTCGGCTCGGCTCGGCTTTTGGTTCAGGTTCGCTTCGTTCGGTGTCCTTTCGTTTCGTCTCGTCTCGTTTCGTTTCGCCCGGAGTCCTGATGCTGAGACTGCTGCTGCTGGGGCTTTCTTCAATGAACAATGTGCTGGGCAGGGGGGAGCAAGGAGCAAGGATGCGCGACGAGGTGAGGCGAGAGGAGATGAGGCGAGGCGACAGTGCTCGCTTTGGGCTTGGCTACAAATTTTTTTGTAACAGTCGCGCACATCCTAGCAACGACACGCTGCCCCCGCAAGCAAGCAGCCCGCACACAGACAGTGGGGCGCCAACAGGAAGGGGTCTCGGGGGTTAGGGAACCCCTTTTCAATAGGTATTTAATTTTAATATATATATAATAAATCTATTTTATTATCGTATTGATATCGATAGAATGCATAGTGTTAATTATCGGGTAAATCGATATTTCCTGAATATATCGAAAAAAATGTATTTTTCAGGGATCCTTGATATATAATTTCTGAATCGCCAATTTTTTAGCATTTCTTCTTCTATTTATAATATAATTGACTTGAAATTGTAAGCCTAACTGAAATTAGAAAATAAAAAACGATATTATATATCGAAATTATCGAAAATTTGACTTATTTATTTATCTATTTTATTATTATATGTTGGATATGAATTAGAGCATCATATTTTGGTGATATTATATATAGGATATTTTTACTTAATGGACATCCATTAAATAAAATGTTTTATGAACTATTTTCCCCTTATTTTCATAAGGTTATTCATATTAAATATCAGTTTTTCTTGGTGATAGTGTTTTCCTAAGTTATAAGTAATATACAACAAGAAGTATTGTTGATATATTAAATCAAATTTTCCTTATATGTATCCAATTCGTACAACAATATGCTATATATGTAATTATATAAAAGGTTTTTGTATATAAATAAAATTCTTTGTATGTTTATGTTACTTAATTAAAGAATTAACAAATATATATTTTCATATTTTCAAATAATAACAACCCCCCTTTTTGGAAGCCAATAAAATCCTGCCTCCGTCACTGCCACTCGCACACACACACACACCTAAAACATTGGAGAGGCGAGAGCTCGCGCTTCCGAAGCTCGGCGGCTTGCTCGGTTCGGCGGCGGCTCGGCAGTCGGGCACTCGGGCAATCGTGATCCCCTTCGGCTCGGCTGATAAGCTGGCTCCTGGCGGCGCTGGTCCTGCTGCTTCTGGTGCTGTTTTTGGTCCTGGTCCTGACCGTGCTCCGTGCTCAGTGCCAAACTGTCAATCGTGTAGTGCGGTCATGTGGTGCGGAGCCAGCGTGCGCCCGCCTCCCATCATCATCGCCCTCTGAGTGGTCTTCAGTCCGAGCCTCTCGAACCAGAACCAGGAACCAGAACCATAACCAAACCAAACCAAAACCAAGCCAAGCCAAGCCGAAACCGACAGCCAGGACCCAAGCCGAAGCTGAGCTAAGGGAGATTCCGCCACCGTTAGATTTGATTTCTATTGCAACATTTAGCCAAAAAATATTACCAAATAAAAATTCAGGCAAGTGCTCGAGTGCCAAGAAAGAAAACCAAATATTACAAAAAACCGGAACCCATCCAGCCAAGCTGAAAGTATTAAATATATAACAAAAAAATAAATAAATATATATTATATATATATATTTAGTATATTTTCCCCGTGCCTCAGCCCGAAAATAAATAAGAAAAATTAAGCGAGATAAAAATGTTATCCGTCGGATTGTTTTTTGTTTTTGTGAGATTTTTTGTTCCTGTGCGGTTTGAACACGAGTACGAGTGCGAACAGAACAACAATAACAACAACTAAGAGCTACTAAACCAACAATAAAAACAACAACAACAAAAACAACAACAACATCAGCAACAACAACAACCAGCAGCAGAAGTAATAACAACCCAAAAAACAACAATGCTCGAAAGCTGCTGCCAATGTGCGTGAAATGTGACCAAAAACCGAGTTGTAAATATAATTAATACCAAAATATATTTAAATTTTTTGTCTATCCCATATTATACGTATTAGAATTGGTAATTTTGTTGTTGTATTTGCCTAGAGGCTTTGGGCTTTAGGTCCACCTTTGGCACTCTAATCCAATTTGCAATTTGCGGCAGGGACGAGGCGCTGTCACATGTGTGTCGCCTGAGTTTGTGCCAATTAGTTGACAGATTACGCAAAACTAAGGCCCCCAGCAGCAGCAGCATTTAATTGTTCCTTGAGTCGTTCCTTGAGTTTCGAGCATTTCAGCATTTTTATTTATATAACCACGGCCGCCAGCTCTCTCCGCCCCAAAAAGGACCTCCCCAGAAACCGACTAAACCTACTAAACCTCCATATTCATCTCGGTTCGACCCTAATGAAGTTGTGTGGCTGCGAGGGAAGGCAACAAAAAAATTACTCAATCGCTTTTGGTGTGTGCGTGTGTGTGTCTGTGTGTGTGTGTGTGGGAGTGTGTCTGTCTGTGTTGCCACCCCCGATTTAGGCCTTTTGCCATTGCCGCCTCTTGTCTGCGCCTTGTTATTTTTACAGCTCCTTGAGCCACTGACCAAATTTTCGTTGCTTCTTATTTTTTTTCGCCTTTTTTTTGCTGCCTTCTGCGTTGCCTGTAATTTCTTTGCTTATTGTCGGGGGGGGGTCTGGGGGGTAGGCTGGGAGGGTCCTCAAAACTCTATTAGCTTCATTATTAATAAAGTTTTCCCTTTTTCCAGCTCCCTCTTATCGTTCGAGCGGCCCTAATGATATTTTTTTCTATGGCAATTTTCAATGTCGAGCACTTCTTGTCCGCTTGTGCGACGCGCGGGGGGTCGGTCGGTCGCCAGGAATCTCTGATGAGATGGGATGGCTCGAAAATTGAGTGATTATGGGTGTTGTGTCGGAATGTCCTGCTGCTCCTGCTGCCGCCTGGCCTGGCCTTTCAAATTCTGTGCGTATTTTTAGGCATGTGTCGGATGTCTGGCAAAAGGGGTTATATTTATAATATTAATGCGAGTTCCAGGGGGTTAAGTGTCGGCCATCAAAATATATTTTATATAGTTAATAAAAGTTACCCTTTTTGTTGATTCGTGCCAGTGTAAGTGGTGTTTTGTTTCCCTTAGTTACAAATTATAATTGGACGACTTAAAATAGGTGAAGTTGTGACTATTTATACTGGCAGTTATTGTGTTAATATTTAGTTAAGTTAAGTATTTTTTAAGCTCAAGTTTTTTGTTAACATTTTATTGAGTCATTGGTTTTTAATCTATATCTGGCAGCCATTACAAATGTTTTGTGAAATTAGGATTATCACACTATTTACTTACAGCCTTTCTCTGCGATTCTCATACTTCTTAGAGTCCTTCTCATACTTCCCACGTAGATCCCTTCTCTGCGCTTCTCATACTTTTTACTTATAGCAATTTATCTTTTTTTTTATATGTGTTTTTAATTTTTCAGTCAAAGCATAACAAACTATTTTTAGTTTAATAATAAATCAACCGTTTATTTATTATTATCTGCAATTATCAGCAAAAACTATATTTAAAATACAATAAAAAAACCCTTACTAATCTAAATAAATACCAATAACTGACTTAATATCAAATCAGAAAAATAGCAGGGCACATTACGATCAAATCCCTCCAATGCCAGAGTGTGAAATGAAAGCATCCGTTCAAGGCCAACCAATGCCGCCGCCGAGTTAATGATGCAGCACAGTGCAGGCTTCAGATTGCATTCAGCCGCTTAATTCCGAACATTTCTGCTTATTATTTGGTAAATCCCCGTAATGAGTCGGTTGGCGTGTGTGGTTCGGTTCGGCTGGGTCGGGTCTAAGCGAAATCCAAAGATTATTCAAGGCCACTATTGGTCGCCGAGGGACGAATCGGGTTACCAATTAAACAACTTTTCTGCAGCAGCCGCCCGCGTTGGTTTGTTGCATTTTAATTAATGAAATCGGAAGCCGGGCTTAATTTAATTGCCACATCGCTGTAAATTTGTGCATCGCAAAAAGGGCGGGAATGTGCAGCAATATTTGCTTTGCTGTCCCTGAAACATTTTTGGCCATTTGTCGCTTGTCGAATATTAATTTGTTCGTACCAAACCCAATTGCAAACAAAAATCGCACATAAATGGATGGGAGATCCACCACAGTGGCGAAAAACGTAATAAATAAATTAAATATTTGGATAAATCACTAAGTGGGTGTTAGTTGTGTTTATCTGTGGATTTTTAGAGCTATGTCAGTGTGTAGAAAATCAATATTTAAATACAACTTAATGTGATTAATTATGAACAATTATTTTCTAGAAAATCAGTAAGTTTATTGAGAGGGATTTTGTGTATCTAAAGCATTTCTTTTTATTTGTATTTACATGGAAATAAATTTGGATACAAATATTTAAATATCCCGATCCCAATATAATCCTAATAAATATCTTAATATTCAGGGATGCTATAGATTTTAAATTAAATAAAAATTCTAAATTATCTGTAAACTATTATGGCTTAATGACAACTTTTTAACATCAATGTTAGCTTTTACCAAACCGTAAAAAGTGCCTTTATTATTTACATGAAAATAAATTTAAATATAAATATTTTAATATCCCAATCCCGATATAAACCTAATAAATATCTTAATATTTAGGGATAGTAGGAATTTTAAATCAATTAAAAATTCTAAATGATCTATAAATTATTATACTTTAACGACAACTTTTTAACCTCAATGTTAACTTTTACCGAACCGTAAAAAGTGCCTTTTATTGGCTCAGTTCCTATCTTTAGGGGGAACTTTCGAATAAAAAAACTAAAAATAAAAACTCAACCTTGATGGCTTCCAAATATTTTCACCATTACTGTGCACACACACGCGCGCCTCCCTCTGCGCGTCCCCCGCCATTGGCGACAATGTTGCAGCGGTGACAGTGACGTTGTCCATACGCCGTGTATGCCCGGCCCGCCGCCTGCAAAATGTTTGCCTTATTTGTTTGCTCGCCGCTGGTCGTTTTGTCGACTTTGATGGCCCCAAAATGTATGCAAGGGGGGCGGAAAATGGGGGAAAAGGGGCCAAGGGATGGGGATTGGGAAGCTTTTTAGCCAGATTGGCTGCTGATTTTTTTGCTGTTGATGCTATTTTCGTACCGAGCTGTGAATGAATGTCATAATCGATAATTTAATGTGCAAAGTGGCCGCTCGCCTGCGGCACTTTTATTTCCTTCCTTTTATTTATTTTTATTTTTATTCCTATTTTATTTTTTTCGCTGCTGCTGCTGCTGCCGCTGTTGTTTTTGTTTGTGTTCCTTTTTTTCCTTGTTTCTTTGGCCTGTTTCGGCCATAAACGTGTTTAATTAATGGCAATGACACAAGCACTCACACACACACACACACACCGACAGGCCGAAAGTGGAAGATTAAGCAGAAGAAAGAGAGAAAAAAAAAAAAGCTGGGAATGGCGGAGAAGAATAGAGAGGAAAGCGAGAGACAGAGAGAGAGAGAGAGAGAGTGGAGAATAAAATGACACTCGGCCAGCAGTCACATTCGAAATGTTCACAAAATAAACACTGAAGCAGAAGCGGCAAAAGTAACGCACACACACACCCACTTGCACACACTTACACGCACACTTACACATCACCGCAGCGAGATGCTTGAGAAGAAGTAGAAAAATAAGAAGAAGAGCGGGCGGGCGGGAGAGCGAGAGAGCGCTCTCGCAGAGCGAGAAAGAGAGCGCGCGCCAAGGAAAAATGCCAAAGATGCCGACTATGAGGAAGGACAATGGCAAAAGCAGCCGACGACATGTTTGTATATGCATACAGGTCGACCTCGTTACGGTGAATGAGGGAATAAAAACAACTTTAATTAACTTAGTGCAATTTATTAATCAATTAATTATTTTAATAGAAATTAAATCTACTTAATTGTTATATTAAAAAGTCATTAGGAGCTCTACAGTTAATAATATATGACTATATCGTTATTATGATGTGTTTAATAACTACAAAAATATACTTTTTCTATTTCAAATTGTAATTTCCAATTTAATAGTGTTGGAAAGCGTAAAGAACTTAATTTGCAGCAAACAAGTGCTGTAAAGAGTAAACCCATTACAGATATTGCTAAACCTTGACTTTACTAATTTTTCTAGTTCCTTTAGGATCAAGAGAGTGGCATTTATTATGTTATTATATAATTAATGACCTAAAAAATAAACTCTATCTATATAAAATTGTAATTTTCGCTTTAAAAGTGTTTGAAAGCGTAAAAAACTTAATTTGTGCCAGAGTAGTGTTGGAAAAAAAAACAATGCTGATAATATTGAAGCTTTTAAAAAACATTGCTCTAAATTGTTTCTAGTAGCTCAAACCAGTATTTAAACCGTTCCTTGAATAAGATTTATTAGAGATTTTATTCTTAATTATATCAAATTAAGGTTAAATTGATAAAGTAAAATATATTCTTAATTATTTAGCATGATGATTCTTATTTTCTCTCTTAATAAATTATTAATTAAAGAAAATAAAGATAGATCACTGTACTGGCCTCTGAGTGTTGTTCTCTCTCCCTCATGTGTGTGTGTTTGCCAGTGTGTGGGTGTGTGGTTGTGTGTGTGACAGCAATAATAATAAAAACCTAGAAGCGGGCACAAAAATACAAGACCATGTGTGTGCGTCTTCTCTTCTCTTTACGAATGCCAAAAGGAAATGCCAAGAAATGAAGTGCTTCTCCCTCTGTTCCCTCATCCTTGGCACACACCCATAAAGACCACACAGACTCGCTGGCTCTGTGTGTGTGTGTGTGTTAGCCCTACAATTACATAATATGGTACGCGCATAAGACGAAAAGTATTGTTAAAGCCTTTTTGATTTTGATTCCATCGTGCACATTTGCAGGGGGAAAAAAACTATGCCAAAGCCGGGCGGAGATTTCCCTTTTTTTTCTCATTTTTCTTTTATTATTGATTGAATGACACTCACAGGGGAAGGAGGAGGCTGGGGCTGGGCACCAAGTGAAAGTGAACTGAATTTCAGCTCAGCTCAGCTCCTTAACACGTCCTTTGAGCGGTGCTACAGTGTGTGTGTGTGTGCATTCACAGAGAAAGAAAATATTCAACACATTTTTGGCTTCATAAACTTGGAATCTGAATGCGAAATTAGTGGCCAGAAATGTAAGCTTCGTATTTCTGGTAATTAAAGTGCAGCCAGCCCATAGGTGACCCTGGCCCTGGAAAATCTTCGAATTTCATTTCAGTTATCAAAGGGAATTACACAATAATGAGCAGAAATTATCGGATTAAAATACTGAATGCCCTGTTAAGCCCCTGCTGTGCCTCATTAACTCTGAAAGCAACAATTTGTAGTTCTTGGAATAATGATTTGATTAACAATTTAACGATTGAAGTTGGGCAGAGATAATATTGGGATTTAAAAAATGAAATTAATACAATTTTATTAAGCTGAAATATATATTCTGTTAACTTTAAGTATCCTTAGTTCTCTACATAAATGTAATTTCAGTTTTGAAGTTTTTAAGGGAAAGATATTCTTACATTCTTAACGCTACATAAAAAATTTCAACTAAATCGGACAAGTTGAAGGGTAACAGGAGCCATTTTACCTTTCCTGGTTATTCTTCCTTGCAGGCAGCCCTCAAAAGTATGCAATGCTTGGCTTGCAGAAATCATTACCTACATTTTGGCGTTTGATGCGGTGCTTAAAAAATTCTTGCTTGTCAGTACTTTACCCATACATGCCAGTAAAAATTCCAATAAAATTAGCCAGAGTTCAGTTTCCAATTCCATATTTTCTCGGCGTGTGTGTGCTGTGCTGGTTGTGTGGGTTTGTCCTACTGCCCTAATGAAATTACGCAGACCAACGATGAGCTGCCAACGCACGAAATGCACTCAACGCAGACAGACACAGACTGAGTTGCACATGCATACGTATGTATGTGGCCAAGGAAAGGCAAGGACTGCATTGTAGTCCTGTCACTCACACACACACAAGTATATGTACATTACACACACATGCCGACACCGATAGTGTGTGCTTTTTCATAAATTGCATTTAGTTGGCCAAGTTTTTTGTTACTTTTCAGTTGATTTGATTTTATGGTCTGCCAGGATCTGTGTCCTCGGGTGTGCGAGAGTATCCGAGAGTCCGGAGTCCTGAGTCCGCAGTCTGGACAAATGTGTCCGTAATGGATGCCAAGTTGAAAAAAGGTTTTATAGAGATTATTTATAAATGTTATTACGCTGGCCGAGAGAATGTAAAGGAGCCCTGCAGGGGAATGTGTGAAAAACGAGATTTGATCGCTTGAAAAGAGTTTCCTGAGCGCTGCATGTTTTTCCAAAGCGATTTTCCTCCTCTTTTTTTTTTTATTTCTGCTTTGTTTGGCTTTGGCGTTGGCAAGTGAGTATAATGGAAAAGCGAATATGGGAAAGGATACGGAGAATAAATGGGGATTACAATGATTATGGCAGGAACAAAACCAACAAGGGCTCGTGGAGAGGAGAATTAATTGTTATTAAACCTATTAATCAGAGACTTACTTGGGCGAACATGAAATATGGTAAATGTTGTATTTAATTAGCTCCCTTGAATAGATTTTAACAACTGAGACTCTAAATAAAGAAATCTCTAATATTTATCCCTTTATTAAGCTTAGTCCCTTTAACTTTACTTCAAATAAAACAACTCCTGTTATCCCCAAGCATTTCCCACCCACTTAAGCAGCTCCACTTCTTTTCACATTTTCTCTAATTTAACTGGGTTCCCTTTTATTCTTTTTTGTTTTGTTTTGGATACCTGGGGTCCTTGGGTCCTTGTGTTTACCTTGGCTTTCGATTAGCCGTGAAGCCAAATACCCGGAACCATAACCGTAAAACACGAAACACGGAGCATCTTCGGCGGCGGAGGGTGAGATGTCCTTTCGGGGAGACTCGCAACCGGCGGACGGCAACTAACTCATTTGCCAGCCGGCTTTATCGCCGCATCTTGGCCATTCGGAGCCAGGGAAGTGGCAGTAGCGTGGTACGTGCCTATTAGCCGGAACGTGTTCCATTCGAATGTTGCGACGGCGGTGGGGATCCGAGGATCCTCGGGCCATGTAACAGACACTTCTCGCCATTAATTTCCATTTTGATTGGACTCCAGCTCTCTCACTTTTCTGACCTTTTTTGTTTCATCTTGAAAAGGAGGCGCACTCGCATCAATC
This sequence comes from Drosophila tani, assembly GCA_008042535.1. NCBI lineage: Eukaryota > Metazoa > Arthropoda > Insecta > Diptera > Drosophilidae > Drosophila > Drosophila tani. The sequence goes on along the minus strand of VNJO01011125.1, from coordinate 1,853 downwards.
AAACATAATTTTGTGCTTTATGCAAAACTGAACCATCCTCTTTCTGTACAATTTTTATTTAATTATGCTGCTGCCGAGAAATTGATTGTACGTCCGACTTGCTCGCCAGCTGCAATCAATCACGGCATTTGGCCTAAAAGGGTTGCAGACCCCTTTGCACACATATTTCGGGACAAGAACAAGGAATCAAACTCGGACTCAACCACGGACTCGGGTCAGTGGCTATAATAAGAAAAATCCATTGCCAAATTTCTTTCCTTTCACTGGGAAAAAATATAATATTTTAAAATTATTTCATTAAGTTAACTTAGCTTAACTACAATTATATTTAAAGTCTTAAGAGTGCATTAAAAATAAGTCCAGAAAACGGTTACTAAATTTTAACTTAGTGTCTGTTAAAAATTTAAAATTAAAAAAAGGAAAACTCTCAAGTTTCGCATTATCTTCCCGATAATTGATAGCTCTTAAATTCTAAAGAAAACAACTTTTCTGTCTGTTCTCTCCCAAGGACGATGTAAAAGTTTCCGTTTGCTGTGAAAAATTGGCAAAAGCTTTCGGAATGTGGGAAACATAATTTGTGAAGCATCCATCAATTAGCTGGCGATGAAATATCATCTTTATACGCTCAATTCTGGGCTACAAACGGGGAAAAGGCAGCCAAATGACTGGAAGAAGCCTCCGTAAATGCACACCAGGGACCCAGCCACACACACACGCACACACCATCACTTTTTCAAGGGGTGTTTGCATGGCCTTTGCGTGTGTGCGGACATGAGGCATGTCAAATAGTTGTCAATTATTTTTATTACAATTTCCCTTCTTTTTTGTGTTTGCGCCTCGACTTGACTTGAGTTGGCTTGTCCCCACAGCCCCACTCTCCCATAAAGATCCTCCGTGTCAGGACCACCCTAGAGCCCCCTTTAGCGGCACTTCGTCACGCCCCTGCACTGTGTTCTTTTTATTTTACACAAAACCTACACATGTAAGGATGTCAGGATGCTGGTACACAGAACGAAAAAATACCTATTAATACGGTTAATAATGCAGTGGTTCTTAAGAGTGAAGTTTCGATAAGTAAATACAATAAATAGAGACTTTATAATTATCGAAATTATCGAGTTTGTAGTGGAAATCCTATTTCTAACTATAAAAATTCAATGGATCTTAAAAGTGATGTATCGATAAGTAAATTCAATAAATAGAGACATTATAATTATCGACAATATCGATTATCGATATTTCTTAGTTTAAGAAGTATAATTAACACTAAGTGATGGTAAAATATTTTCTGAAATATTAACTTATAAGGGTATAAATCTATATCAATATATATTCTCAAAATATTAACTCATAAGGTATAAACTTTAATCGATATATACCGATACATAAAAAGTTCATATCAATCGATATTCAAATCGATTAAATTATTATTTTTAAGAAAAAATTACTTGAGTACAACATGGATATGTATGTTGACTTGTTTTTTACAGTCAGAACATAAATTAATTAAAAATTAATTAATAACCATTTCTCCCAGTGTATGTTTGCATGCGTGTCGTGTGTGTGCCTTTTTTAACGCATTTATTATTTCGACGAGCGTCTTTTGTTGATTGCCAGTCACGAGGAGGAGACGGAGGACACGGAGGAGGCTCAGGAGGACGGTGAGCGCGCGGCATTTTGCCTTTCATTCGACGTCCTTCGTCCTTCGACGAAGCTGGGGTTCAAGTGTAGGCTTAATTGGCATTCATCTGCCTTCTCTGGATGTGTGTGTGTGTGTGTGTGCGTGTGTGCGTATTTTATAATTTTTCCATTTCTCTTCGCCGCGCTCATTGCATACACATTTCACATTTGAG
>VNJO01011114.1:0-29316 GCA_008042535.1 Drosophila tani | reverse complement strand
ATTTTTGCTCCACCGACCCCAATGGCTCAAATTTTCAAAATTTTCAATTTCGCACTTTCACTCTAATTTCTCCCAAACTAATCCGTTTTTGAAAAATCTTAGTATGCAGTTTCAAAGAGGTTTACAATACCTTTCGATTAAGATATAAATGGTTCTGATCGGACTATCGTAGCAGATTTTCAATTCTACGGCTGTATATAGTAGTCTCCTTGCGCACCACAGTCTCGGTGCTAATCGTCACTACGTGGACTGCCGTCCACAGTGATGTACATAATTTTTCAAGAGAAAACAAAGATGGTTTCTGAATATTAATAATATTCCTATATTGAAAATGTATATTTACTTAACGGATTACACAAAAATTACGGCCCGAAAAGTGGTTCAGTACCCAAAGCAAATAGGATTATTCTCATGTTAAAAACCATACAAGTATACTTATGGTGATGTTAACAATAAGCTAAACACACATGGGTGGGCCGTGTTTCAGTAAGATGAGCATGTGTGGAATCAACCTATTACCTCTAATTTCGCAGTAGTGGATGGAAAGCTGCAGTTCCATCGAATCAATTAAAGTGGATCTTGACATTTGGCTGCGTGGGCACCGAACTGAGTGAATAAATGGGCGGGCTTAACTCTATGAGCTATCAGATAAGCGGCAGGGATTTGGCCAGGGGTGGCCGTTTCCCATTGATTTCCATTTCCAAATTAAATGCGCTGAACGGAATCGCATTAGGCCCCGCATCGACTCAAGGCGAATCGATATACGGATATTATAAATTGAACTGACAATTGCAAAGTTTCCCACAGCAGCTCCTCCATGGCTAGCTGGCCAGCTGGAGCTGGGGGCTGGATTAGACCAATTGACGCATGCCAATTGGCTGTAATTGAATGAGAATTCGAGTTCGAACTGAACCTGTCTGACCCTGGTTGGCCAGAGGTACCTGGTCGGCAGCCAATTTAATTATGCCGTCTTGGCAGACAAATCTCTTGGCTTACGCAGCTCATTTTTCAAGCGGCCAAGGTCGCGACAGGTTGCCGTGATGGTTTAGGGTCCGGGTATCCCAGCTTCGCAGCCAGCTTCCGGTCGCCTCCTGGTTCTTGTTCATAATTTATGCCGCCCAATATCAATCATATTCAATCATGATGGCTGGCTATGTGTGCGCGTATTTGTGCGGTCTAGTCTGCTCCGGGTATCCGAGGGATACAACAATACCCCTACCGCTCTGGGCCACGGGTCATTCCCCAACAACAGAACAACAGATTGCCATTGACAAATGTTATATAATCAATTTGGCATTATTAATTTGAATACACACCACTCGCACACACACAACACCTGTGAACCGCCGCCCCTTGTCCCTAAACTGATTCTGGATACACTTGAAGCCGAGCTGAACCCGGTTTATTTGGGGTTTATCTTGGGAGTAATAGTATCTTGGCCTTTATAGGTAATCAAACTTAATGTTTTGTAACGCCTTGTGTGTGAAATATGATATAAAAACAGGGCTTAGGAAATATCGATATTATCGAAATAATTAGTTTATAATTTATTCTATAATACTAATTGGTTAAATATTAACCAAGGTTTAAGGGAGGTTTGAGCTCGCAAATGCTCTTAAAATTAAACTAATTGTCTCTGTTGAGACCGCTTGCCTTTCAGAAAGATCTTTTGCGCACATATGTTATGTGTATGCCAAATCTCGTTCTCGCTCCCTCTTCCATGCTTCACCTGCCATGTACTAGCAAAGCAGCAGCAACATCTTGTAAGTTTCATTCAGTAGCGAACAAGAGAGTTTTTTAACTGCACTCTGAGAGAGATTTTTTTCTTTCCGATTACAATTATGCGAAAGAAGCAACCGGCTCTACTCAGATTTTTGATCGCAGTTCAGAGCCATGCCATGTTCCCATGCTAAGCCTGATGGAGGAGAATACATCCACTGCCCACAATTATGACGCCCTTCTGCAAAACTATTGCCCCCTGTAATTGCTGGAGTGGAATGGGTTCAAGTGGCTTAAAAGGTCGGGTGAAAACTTTTTCGTTCTAATTTGCAGCAATTTGTATAATTTGCGACTGACTGAATGGATGGATACCCATCCATCGACAGGGTGGGCAGGTTAGATAGATGGATTCGGTATAAAAGGACCTGGTCGAGTGGCGGCCTTTCAACAGTCTCACCAACAGTATGGAAGCCCCGAAGCACCTCGAAATGGACAACGAAGTGGAAGTGGATTCGACAAGGGCTCTGGCCAACCACTGGCGCGTCTTTAGGCTGATCGGTGTGAATGTGCCGGATGGCGATACCTTGTGGGGGCGCCATTACCGCATCTACTCTGCCTTGTATCACGTCCATTTCCACTTCATCATTTCCGCGTCGTTCATGGGTAACTTGCTGCTGTCCAACTCGCTGGAGACCTTCTGCGAGAACATCTGCGTGGCCGTACCGCACTTGCTCTACATGGTCAAGATGTTCAACGTGGTATGGATGCGGCGCCCGCTTCTGTATAGCCACCGGCTGTTCCGTCACCTGGACGGACGCCTGAGATCCGTACAGGAGCGCCGCATCGTCTCCGAGGGCGTCGCATTGGCAGAATTCATATTTCTGCAGGTCGCACGCGGCGTTACCTTCGCAGTCTTCGTTGGCATTCTCTATATTGCCGCGTCCAGCGAGCGCACTCTGATGTATCCCACGTGGATTCCGTGGAACTGGCAAACCGGCTCCGCCACGATCTTTCTGGCCACCGTCACCTGGCACATGATTGCCCTCGCCGAGAACTGCCTTGTGGTGCTCGTCATTGCCACCTATCCGGGCACGTACCTCATCCTGCTGAGTGCCCACACTAAGGCCCTGGCCTATCGCGTAGGTATCCTAGGCTATGATAGCCGGCACACGCGGGATGAGGTCCAGCAACTCATGATTGACTACATCCGGGACCACCAGACAATACTGCAGTGAGTATCCCGAGTATCCTGGCTAGGCAAAGGCGAAACCTCCTATCTTGCAGCCTGTTCAAGCTCCTGGAGCAGTCGTTGTCGATGACTTGCTTTGTGCAATTCGCCTGCACGGCCAGCGCCCAGTGCACCATCTGCTACTTCCTGATCTTCGTGCGGGTCGGGATCGTGCGCTTCGCGCACATGGTGGTCCTACTGGGGGCCCTCACCACCGAGGTGGTGCTGCACTGCTATACCTCGGAGCTGCTGTGCCAGGAGGGCGACAACCTCCTGGCGGCCGTCTACAGCTGTAATTGGCTGGACCAGCCAGTCCACTTCCAGCGGCTGATCGTCCCCATGCTGATGCAGTGCCAGCGGCCGCTGATCCTTGTTTGCGGCGTTTTGGTGCCTGTGCGCATGCAGACCTTCCTGGCGGTGGGTGCACTCCTATGACCTTTGTACTCTTCATTCCCTAAACACTAGGATCATTCGCTCGTTGCAGGTTTGCAAGGGAGCCTACACCATGCTCACGGTGCTGAACGAAATGCGCAAGCAGACCATGGAATATTAGAGGTTCAAGGACCTCAAAGGCACGCACACATCCCCAGGACGAATTGTAGAATGTAGCATTTTCTGGGGAATGTCTGGCATAAGCACTCACAGTAGACCCTTTACTTTTACAATCTACACACACTACTGGTGGAATGGGAACCTTGTGCGCTTACTGTCCCTGTGCCGGCAGAGACTGGACGGAGAAATTTGCTGATAAAAAAACACAACTCAAAGCCTATCTAGAACACCGAAGTCAAAATAATAGCCCAACATTTCGTTCAGGGCTTCGAAAAATATCTATTATACCGACAATATTTGAACAATTAACCTATGTAGGTCTAAGGAAGGTTAGAGCTCGCAAATTCAGTACAAATTATTTCTCTAATTATCTCTTTAAAGACCGCTTCCATTTGGGAAAGATTTTTTGCGCACGTATGTGTATGCCATATGCCTGTTCCACGCTTTACCTGCAATGTACAAGCAAAGCAGCAGCAATATTATTTTGGTTTCATTCAGCTGCGAACGAGAGAGTTTTTAGCTGCGCTCTGAGAGCGCTTTTAATTTTTTCTCTCCGATTACAATTGAGCGACAGAGGCAACCGGTTTTACTCCGATTTTTGGTCGCAGTTCAGAGCCTTGCCATATCCCCATGCTAAGCCTGACGGAGGAGAATACAATCACTGCCCACAATTATGACGCCCTTCTGCAAAACTATTGCCCCTGCAATTGCTGGTGTGGAATGGATCCAAGTGGCGTTAAAAGGTGGGTAAAAACTTTTTCGTTCTAATTTGCAGCAATTTGCATAATTAGATAGATGGATTCGGTATAAAAGGACCTGGTCGAGCGACGACCTTTCAACAGTCTCACCAACAGTATGGAAGCCCCAAAGCACCTCGAAATGGACAAGGAAGTGGAAGTAGATTCGACAAGGGCTCTGGCTAACCACTGGCGCATCTTCAGGCTGATCGGTGTGAATCCGCCGAACGGCGATACCTTGTGGGGGCGCCATTACCGCATCTACTCTGCCTTGTATCACGTCCATTTCCACTTCATCATTTTCGTGTCGTTCATGGGTAACTTGCTGCTGTCCAACTCACTGGAGACCTTCTGCGAGAACATCTGCGTGGCCGTACCGCAAGGGCTCTACATACTTAAGGTGTTCAACGTGGTATGGGTGCGGCACCCGCTGCTGTACTCCCACCATCTGTTCCGTCGCCTGGACGGACGCCTGAGATCCGTACAGGAGCGCCGCATCGTCACCGAGGGCGTCGCATTGGCAGAATTCATATTTCTGCTGGTCGCGCGCGGCTGTGCCACCGTAATCGCCGTTGGCATCCTCTATATTTCCGTGTCCAGCGAGCGCACGCTGATGTATCCTTCGTGGATCCCGTGGAACTGGCAGACCAGCTCCGCCTCGATCTTTCTGGCCACCGTCACCTGGCACATGATTGCCCTCGCCGAGAACTGCCTTGTGGTGCTCGTCATTGCCACCTATCCGGGCACGTACCTCATCCTGCTGAGTGCCCACTCCAAGGCTCTGGCCTATCGCGTAAGTATCCTAGGCTACGATAGCCAGCAGTCGCGGGATGAGGTCCAGCAACTCATGATTGACTACATCCGGGACCACCAGACAATACTGTAGTGAGTATCCCGGAGTATCCTGGCTAGGCAAAGGTGAAACCTCCTATCTTGCAGCCTGTTCAAGCTCCTGGAGCAGTCGTTGTCGAGGACTTGCTTCCTGCAATTCCTATCCTCTGCCAGCGCCCAGTGCACCATCTGCTACTTCCTGATCTTCGCGCGGGTCGGGATCATGCGCTTCGCGCACATGTTGGTCCTGCTGGTGGCCGTCACCACCGAGACGGTGCTGCACTGCTATACCTCGGAGCTGCTGTGCCAGGAGGGCGACAACCTCCTGGCGGCCGTATACAGTTGCAACTGGCTGGACCAGTCCGTCCACTTCCGACGGCTGCTCGTCCTTATGCTGGTGCGCTGTCAGAGGCCGCTGATCCTTGTCGCCGGTGTTTTGGTGCCCGTGCGCATGCAGACCTTCCTGGCGGTGGGTGCACCGCTATGACCGTTGTACTCCTCATCCCCTAAACACTAGGGTAATTTTCTCGTTGCAGGCCTGCAAGGGAGCTTACACCATGCTCACGGTGCTGAACGAAATGCGCAAGAAGACCATGGAATATTAGAGGTTCAAGGACCGCAAAGGCACGCACTCATCCTCAGGAGAAGACTCCGGGAAACACTTGGCACATATGGCACCGTTTACCTCTCTCTTCTTTTTCCCAATCACAAATCACAATCGCTGGCGGGACAGGGGCACAGGCAACCACTGGCGGCTTAGTTTGGAAGATCGGCTTGGCCCGATCCCTTCAGCTAGTTACTACACACGTGTATTTTCAATAAATTTTCACTTAGCTTTTACTTTAGTTAATTTTAGGGAGTTTTTCTCTTTCGATTTCTGCTTAATTTCTATTTATTTCTATTCCACACTGGGACAACGCATCGAGATCGGGAAAAATTATCAAGCACGTGGCTTGGCAAAGTTTCCAGGGCCACTCGCTGCGGGCCGTGGTTGCACTCACCCGGCTCTCTCACACACACGCACACACTCGTTGGTGGGGTGCTCCTGGAGGCAAACTCCTCGCAACTGGTCCTTGGCCGGGAAATTGTACCTGCTCCTGTCCTGCTTTCTGGCGGTGGCTGCTCAGCGTCAAACGACCGCTTCCCTTTGACTTAGAAACTCGACTCTCCTGGACTCCTGGGTTACTGGGACTCTGGCTACTGGGACTTTGCTTCTGGGACTCGGCTGCTCCTGGCCAGCGTCAAACGACCTCTGGGACTCAGCTCTTGAAGCGCTCCTTTTGTCGCTCCAACTTGACTCTTCGACTTTGTGAAAAATTCTGCGTATTGGCCTCGTTGTCTTTCCAAGATCAGTCCTCTCGCTCGCTCCTCCGGGCCCTATGTGCGTGTGTGTGTGTGTGTGTGTAGATCTCTGGCCGCGCTAGAGATGAGTTTCTCGCGATTAACGAAGGAATATCACATGGTGGCTAATGCACATCTCTGATGATTTGATTTAAAAGAAAGATTTGAAAGATTTGTACTAAATAAATTAATCTTCACGGTTTTGCAGAATAATTTACATGTGTATATTTGGATCAATATAAAAACAACAAGAATAACAATTGGTCTCTTGGAAAAATGCAGATTAAAATGTAAGCCTGATAATATAACAGAAAAACAAAAAATAATAATAACACACACATTATAAGGAATTTAGACCCGCTGAATCCGAATCCCGGGTCCGGTTGGCCCCAAAAAGGACCATAATCACCGAAATTCCTTCGCAATTGATACTATAAAATGTACACCTTGCTAAAAACCTTAAAGAAATATTCTTAATAGCAATTCGTGCAATGCCTCTGAATATAAATATAATTAAATCTCATTTTCGAACCGTTGCAGGTTAATATCCACTTGATCTCCTCCACTTTCCGGGCAGAGCCCGCGAAGGATTTGTCCGAGAAGTGATTGACGCATGCACATATGCCGCCCGAGTGTATTCATTAACGGTGGCTTCGGCGGAAGTGTGCATTTTATAAAAGCGTCACCCGCTGCCAGCCAACGGAAGTTGTCCGTCCATCCCTCCGCTCGCCACCCCCATCGCCTGCATGATTATTTCATCCGGCGCAGCGCGCTCTTCACTTGGCTAGGGCTTTTAATTATTGCTGCATAATCCAGTAGCTTATTATTAAATGAATTAACAGGAAATTGTACGAACGCAAATCCGTCTGTCACCTGTACCGCGCACCGCACACCACACCTGTGCAGCTGGGCAGGTGCACTCCTTAATAGACAGTTTAATTGAAGCACTCGCTTTATCATATTTGCAAAAAACTCTTTTCCAATTTAAATTGACAGCCGGCGCGTCGCTTAATTTGTTTTTATTTTTCGAGCTCAACTGGCTTCGGATGGCATCGGAATCGGAGCCCGCTCCGTCCGCGGGTAAAGTCCACATAAGTCAATTAATGGAAGCGAGATTAATGATTCGCTTCAATCTGATACGGGGCGCGGAATAAATATTAAAATATTACATTGCCAGCATAATTATGTGACACTTATCGCAGGATAATACAGGTTTGGCCTGACCCACCACCCTTGAACCTTCACAAATAAATGCTTTCGAGTATCCAAAATGAGAGTAATTTTATTAGACATACCAACAAAAAAAATATAATAATAATATCCATAAATGTAAACATAACATTAAAATACAAATAACAAGTCATACATGTATGTATGTATGCTTAGGCAAGTGTTTATTTGGCGAGTCTATTGGAAAATTTCTCAAATATTTACACAAAAACCGAACAAGCGCCAAGTACAGGCAAACTCATTAAAAGTTGGCAAAGGCAAAGCAAACTCCAAAGCACCAGAGATTTGCATAACAACAAAGGGCAGGGCTTTAAGGGGGTTAGGAATCGTAATTAGCGTCCTGAAAACAGGAGCAGCAACAGCGGATGACAAATATGATATTCAGGCAAAGGTTAACTCTGTGCCCCGACCATTAAAATACCGGGCGCACTCAATTGGGAATAAAATGATCATTAGAAAAATATATATTTCCCTATTTTGTTTCGATTTCAAAAGGATTTTCTACCGTTAAAGCTGTGAGAATTGATTGATGGTGATTAGGTATAATATGTATACTATACATGCCTGGGGGTTCCTGCTAAAATTCACGGTTTTTCTGGTGTTTTCAAATCACCAGCTGCAAACACAATATACCCCTCTTAGCGAGTGGCACAAAGAAAGGGATAGAGGGCTGAAACTGAGCTTAAAGCAAGGACACCTCTGTTGCTGCTCCTGCTGCTCCTCGTATTGCTCCTCGTACTGCTCCTCGTCCTGCTGCTACTGTTGCCATTGTTGCTCTGAGCGCTTTAGGGATATTTCACAATATTGTTGCTGCCACCTGGCAGCTGTCCCCCACTTGTTGCGGTCGACTGTTGCTTTGGGCTGGAAGCTCCCACCACCCCAGGACTCACTCCCACTCCTGCTGAGGATGCACCCAACGCTGTGGCTGCTCCCGGGTGATACAAATGCGTGCCATAATGCACGGCGCCCGGATGACTGAAATACGGTATAATGGCCGGCGAGGCGGCGGTCATTCCCGGCACGGGAGTGGGTCCGGCCAAGATGGTGCCTGAACCTGAAGGCGAGCCTGGCTTCGGACCATCTTCGGCGTACGGCGATAGGTATTGCTGCTGCTGCGGCACGGCTTGGTGATACTGAAATGGCTGTAGCAGGGATGCCGGCTGGTAGTGATGGTAGTGGTGAATCGGTGGCCCATTGCCCATGGGCGACAATCTGACAAGGTGTATCGGGACCGGAGCTGGAGCCGAGGCCGGACCCACTGATTCATAGCCCTTTGGGTTATTATTGCTGAAACGTGGCAATATGGAAAATTGATGTTGCTGCTGGTGCTGGTGCTCGGCGGGGGCCTGCACGTAGACGGGATTGTAGTGCACCACGGGCAAGTGTTGCTGGCGTGTAGCAGTGGCTGCTGCTGCCGCCTCCGATGTTGCTGTTGCTGCTGCTGCTGCTGCTGTCGAGCTCGTTGTTGATGTTGTCGCCGCTGTCGGTGCTGCTGGCGTGTACTTGTGTTGCTGCTGATGCTGCTGCTGTTGCTGCTGCGACTGTTTCAAGTGGTGTTGCTGCTGTTGATGTTGCTGCTGTTGCTGCTGTTGCTGCTGCTGGAGCGGATATGCTGCAATACGCAACGAACACAAAGAAAAAAAGGTTACAGACATGACTGCAGTCACTAATTGGCCAGGCCAGCGCCATCAGGGCGCTTTTTGGGCTAACAACCTGCCTGACATGGCCCCGAATAGTTACGATTGCTCACCATACAGTTGGCCGGGCTGCTGCTCGGCGTAAATGGTGGGCGTCTGGGGATGCGGTGGCTGCAGGAAGATCCGCTGCAGCTGCAGCTGTGCCTGCGGAGCGGGCGCGTGCTGGTAGATGAACTGGGCGGGCTGGTAGGAGGCGGCGGCCGGAGGAGGCGCTGGCGGCTGTGCTGACGACGCCGCCTTGGCGTAGGCCGCCGTCTGCTGCTGGTGCTGTTGGTGGTGGTGCTGCTGCAGCTGCTGGGCGGCCGCCAGCAGGACGCTGGTGGGGATCTGGAGGTACTGCTGCTGCTGGGGCGTAAGAGGAGCCCCCGACGATGGGGCACTGGCCGCGTCCGACTGATAGAAGGGTTGATACAGACCCTGGTGGTCACGGGCCAGCGGTCCGAGCAGCTGCACCAGCGGATGCCGGGTGGAGGCCAGTGGGGTAGCGGTGCTGGTGGTGCTAGTGGTGCTGCCACTGATCAACTGCTGTTGCTGCTGCTGCTGTTGCTGCAGCTGGCGCATGTAGGAGAGCGGAATGGCGATGATGTACTGGATGCGCTGCTGCAGCTTCGGTGGCTCTTGCGGCGGCTGCGGCTGGTGCTGCTGCTGCTGGTGCTGCTGCTGCTGCAGGTACTTGGTATGTGAGTGGTGCTGCTGATGCTGCTGCTGGTGCTGGTGCTGGTGCTGGTGCTGGTGCTGGTGCTGCACCTGCGGTTGAGGTGGCTCCTGCTCCAGCTCGCCGTAATTGAAAATCGGTGGCTTGATGCCCGCTGGCCGCTGATAAAGCGCCACTTGCGGCGGCACTGCAAAGCTGAAGCGGTGATGCGGTGCCGCCCCCTGGTGGGAGTACTGCAAGGCTGGGGGCTTACGTTCGTAGAACGCCTACACAGAGAGAAATTGCAAGGGCAAATGAGTAAATTATATAAAAATAAATAAATAAATAATAATATTAATAATAATAATAATAACACTAATAAATAATAATATTAATAAAATAAAATAAATAATAAATAAATAATTAATTAATAAAGAGAAGTATATTTCAATAAGAAATTTTTCAATTTTAAAAAGTAGTTAGAAATTTTAAAAACATAAATTTAATCAAATTTTTTCGAGTGTTACTATAGCGGAAAGCGGACTGCGGCGTTAATTAAACGCATTTGCTGCGGTTGGCATCGCACAACATCAACATACCTGCGGCGCCGCCTCCGCCGCCGTGTAGCGCACTGTGGTCGGTCCGAAGATGGGCGTCTGCGTCTCCGCCGTTGCCGCCTCGAAGTAGCTGCCGGCCGAGGGGTAGATTGGCCGGAATGGAGGCTCTTTGCTGGATGATGGACCAGCGAACACGGCACCTGCGGTCATCACGGAGGAGGAGGAGGAGGAGTAAGAGGTTTAGTGGAAGCTACAAGGCCCCTTGTTTGCTGTGAGTCAATCTTGGCTCCTAAACTGTACACAATATTTGCTCTGGGAAAGTCCATTGAGTATATTAAAATAGAGTTTGCAGTGCTCTTAATTAGTGATTAAGTTAAAATAAAATTTAAAACAAATAAACCTTTAAATCCTGCCCCAACTTACTTATTTCTTTACATTTAAGTTAAAACTCCCACTAAAAATCTCGAAGTTAAGGTAAATTGTCAGAAAGCACACATAAATTGTAAATAAAATCGAACCCGTTGATTTAAGTTATTAAAATGAATAAAAACAAATAAGTAATTAAGAGTAAAGAAACTTAAACCAAGAAAGCACTCTAATTTAAGTGGAAATGTTACATTAAGATCGCCCCACCTGTCTGGTCCGCAGAGTCGCGCTTCTCCGTCTTGCTCTTGGGCTCCTCGACGCTGGGCGTCAGCTTGGTGGTGGCCACGCCACCGTCGGCCTTGTCCGCGGCCTTGCTGGAGGTCAGGACAACCTCGATCTCCTCGCCGTGGCCGGCCGCCAAAAGGCAGCAGGTAATGGCGGCCAGGATCTGGCCAAAGAACAAAAAGGATTATTTTATTGCAAAATAAACGAAACCAAAATGAACTCGCGCTGGCATAAATTGAAATCGCATTTCTCTCTGCTGTTAGAGGTAATTTAGTGCACTAAGTGTCGGAAAATGCGCTTGATTAAAACTATTTTGCACTGTAATTCGTAATAATAATTTGATTAAATTGATTTATAAATGCAATTATACAAATTTTATTGTGCCATCGCACTCATTCAGGCGAAGTGCAATTGTTTTCCGCTCTAGTCTCGCATTACACTATTATTGTTATCTCTTTGTTTTTTTCTATTATTATTCCACTGCACACACGATTAATAACTAATACTTGTAATTAAGCCGGCCGTGTGTACAATGAACCTGGCATAAAGGTAAATATTAATAAGCCGCATGCCAGTTAGCTGCCACATCCCAGTTCACTCCAAGACCTGCAGCCATTCCTGCAGGCTATTATTTATCCGATCTGATCTCGAGATGAGAAATGGCGCAGGCAGATTTATGCTGCAGTAAATCCCCTTGATTTGGATATAGATATTATATGCGGAAATGCCGCATCCATCCACGAGATGATATAATCGAGAGAGTGACTTTCAAAAAGCATAATCAGTCGAGTTTTCGTCGGGGAATTGGAATTTTAATTGAAAAACTCTGTATTTTTTACAGATAAAAGCGCTGACTGCAATGCTTTAAAAATTGTCATCATCGGGCAAAAGATAAATGCATTAAGACACGCACCGTTTAATGAAATAAATAAATAATAAAATAACAATAGCGGCATATCAATTGGCATTACATTTTTCAGCAATTATGTCCCTTCGGCCATCTCTCTGGGTGGCAATCGAGTGGAAATATTCAAAATAGACGCTGATTTATATCATTATCAATATTTGATTGCAAAGTTTCAGTCAGTTCGATTTCAATTATGATGGCTTTAATCCTATTTTTCATTATTCACCCGTATGAGCGGCATTATTCCAGTTGCTGCTGCTGCTGCTGCTTTATTTATTTAAACCAATATATGTATACCATAAATATAGGTATATACGGGCAATTGCAAATATATATATAATTTATGTTGTGTGTTCACTTTTTCCGCTTTTAATTTGGTTTCCTTCTGTCACTCAATTAAAATTCGCTTCGTGCGGCGGGGATAACAAAAGCAGAAAACCAACAGAAACAATGGCAACGAAAAAAAATGGAACTAAACAAACAAATTTATAAACACTTTTCACGCTTATTTATTTAATGCAGACGCCGGATGCTGGCCGCTTTGTGCGGTTGGGCAAACAAATCGCGGGGCTGTCGCGCCGGTGTCGCGCGCGTTTCTCCGCTGGCGGCTTAAATCGCTGGCTGGCTGAATATCTCGGGCGGCTAACAACGCTCGCGTGTTGGCCAACAAAGTGAGAGTGAAATTGGTGCGGCTGCTTTGCGCCGTTTTATACTCGAGCTTGCAACACGCCGCTTGCCGCTTGCAACTGGCAACCTGCAACCAGCAACTAGCAACTTGCCACCGTTGGGGGCAAGCACCTGGTCGCGATCCGGCCAAGCCATTTGCGGAGCACAATCACCATTTGGGATTGCTATTGCTATTGCGACTCCGAATCCGAATCCAAATTCGATGGCCATTGCCAGCCGCGGGCCTTGATCGCCGCTCCAATTTGGCTTGCGTCATCGACTTCTTCTGCCCCCAAAACGCCACCCACTTGACGCCGTGGCAAGTTGCGTCTGCGGAAGGAACAGGAGGAAGCGATTGGAGCATCCATCACACAAAGCAAATACCATGCCAATGTTTAACGGAAATCCACTTTTAATAACGAATTTGGCATTCATTTCATCATTTCTTCAAATCCATTCGGTATTAAATATTCATTTCAAAATCGCTTTCCTTTCAACTTGACTGATGTCTTCATAGTATTATTATTAATTCGAATTTTCAATAAGACATACAACATACAATGTACAATATTTACTGGTTTGAACAAGGTTAATCCTCTCAATTGCTTATTTTTATTTATTTTAATACGTTTATAATTGGAAACTCGACTTTAAAATCAAAATTTAATTTGCGTAAACGAAGAATATTGATGTATACATGTATGTACATATGTAATGACATACATAAATACATTCATATGTACATATGTATGTATGTATGTGCATTTGTCCCACAGATAATATGAATGTTATTTAATATTTTTACCTTATTGTGTCCAATTAGAAACAATGCCTTTATTTTTTACTTACATAAACTGGCTTCAATTGTGCTTCCTTCACTAGAAAATAAGATTTCTGTTTTTTAACCTGCCAAAAAAATAAAATCAAAAACCAGGGATGGCTAGATAGGACAATAGGAATGCATACAATCCAGGGATGGCAAAAAAAAAACACCGTCAATCCGTCACGTTCGGATTAAATGAAATGGAAAATGTAGAGAAAAATGTCTGGTATTATGTAAATATTAGTTTTGCTCGTAATCTTTAAACATGACTGGATTTAATTGCAGCCAATTTGTTGTTTTTACCAATTGATTACTAAATGCTGAATAGAAGTAGGTCTTTGCATTTTCAAGGTAATGCTAAGGTGTACCTACATTTTTGTCAATGGATTGTTTCTCAAAATAAATAGTTCGAAGCCGAATTATTAACATAAAATAACATTTTTGATAACGAACATATTTACCATAAACATATTTTTTGGTTTAATTTAATTCACACATAAAATGCAAATGCTGAGAAGTGTGAACATATTGGTAAATGTGTTCAAGTGTTGATTTTGTACTTGGTCTGGATCGAGCGTTTGTGAACACTGGAGTTCCAAGACATTTCCGCTTTTTCATTCTTTTCTAGCGCTCGACATCGCGTGGTCAAGCCGAGTTCTCTCCTATCCTCTAATTTGCTTTCTCAGTTCGTGAAATCGATCCAGTGCCTAATCATGGAGGTACCGTGTATTCTATGCGGCAGTAACGAGATGGACAAACTTATTTTCGGCAAAGTGAAGAAGGAGGACAACAATGTGGCGCACTACAATTGTTTGGTAAGTTCTGCGCCCGATGAGACGCTGAAATACACGTATGTTTGTAATTTAATGATATGCTCCGCCCCGCGTGCAGATCCTAAGCTTGCGCCGATACAGGCCGAATGAATTTCGCATCGTAGACACCGAGTCCTACCTCAGGAATGAGATTTCCGCCGAGGCTATGCGTTGCAGCGCCACCATGTGCTTCTACTGCCATCGCCTCGGTGCCAACATCATGTGCTGCGAGGGCGGGTGCCTGCGCAGCTTCCACACCAAGTGCGGCGTGGATAACTCGGCCATCTATCAGTATAGCGTCTTCCGCGCTTTCTGCCACCAGCACGTGCCAGAGACCCCCAATCGGCCAGATCCCGAAGAGGTGTGCCTAATCTGTCTTGCCCCGTTGGTGCCTGAAGGTGAAACATTCAACAGGGCGATTGTATTGCAATCGCCATGCTGCTACAATGGGTGGTACCACCGTCCGTGCATGCAGCTGCATGCCAACTCGGAGCTCGAATTCAGGTGCCCGATGTGTTTGGACTCGGAAAAATTCCTGGCAGTGACTTTATCCGGAATCGCGATTCCTAACAAGTAAGTTCAGATAGAAAATTGGTAGCTCCATATCAAAACACTAACCAAATCTCTCTAATTGACTATCCTCAGGCGTTTTTTTCTTCCCCTTTTGCCGCTACCCGGAACGCTTTTTCCATCCATTTGAAAGATGTGTTGACCAGGACACGGACACAGGATAATTAAACCTTCAACGTCCAAAAGCTACCCCATTTTTATATTTTTATACTATTTTTTTTTATTTTTTCATACATTTTTTTGATTTATTTTTTCATACATTTTTTTGATTTATTTTTTCAAATAATTTTGACAAAAACACGAAAGAAACTGAATTTAATTTAATTGAACCATTGTCTTGTATAAAGAAGAATGCTTAGCCAACATATTGCATCATAAGAACATGTTTGTATGACAATGTTTCTAAATAAAACAAGGTATAAAGACTTTTCCCAGAATAACGATTAATCTCAGTTCCCAATTTATGAAGAATGTAACAATTTAGGGCGACAATACGCCTAGTTGAAATGTGAAATAAATATCGTTTGGAAATCGACTTCTACGTGTTTTTCTTATTCTAAATAAATATGTGTTGGACCAGGAAAAGGCGTCCTTGGAAATATGCATATGTATATACCCACTTGGTGGCCAACTACATACATATGTATGCATATGGATCAATTATAATATTTTTATCTGAGCGCATATATTGCCCAATTCGGATATAACCTTACTTTTCCATTTACAAGGAAAAAACCGGAAACCAGGGATGGCTGTATTTGTCAATAGGAATATATACCATATAATCCAGGGATGGGGAAAAGGGCTGTTCCGCTTATGAATTTGGAATGGTAAAAATGAAATGGTTAAATAAACATTAGTTCTCCACATAAACTGTTAGCATGTTGGCTCGGTCAAACTGGATTGTATTGCGACCAACCTTACTGGGGTAATTTCTTAAAGTATTTATTAAGTGTTTGCTAATTGCCTAGTTTGGGAGTCATACAAAAAAGCAATAGTGGGAACAGTGGGAAAAGAACAAATACATATGTTAAGCTAAGTACTTACGCGAAAAGTGTTCCTTTGCAGTAGGGCTGTCGAATATTTTTAAAATACCGTATCGATATTTTTTTTATTGGAAAAAAAAATTATATTTCATATATAACTAAAAAATATCGATATATTTGACATTTCTAATTTTTTTTAAATAAAAATAAAAGAATTGTCCATTCTCATGTATGTATAAACTATTAGCTCTATGCAAATAATAAATTCTAATTCTAAATTCTAATTCTAATAAATAAAATACATTATATATATCTGGACGGATTGACGGAGTTTTTTGTGCCATCCCTGGATTGTATTGTGTGTTCGGCAGGTTAAAAAACATAGAAATCTTCTTATTTTCTAGTAAAGGAAGCACAATTGGAGCCAGTTTATGTAATTAAAAAATAAAGGTAATATTCCAAATTGGACACAATAAGATAAATTTATTAAATAAAATTCATGCATACATATGGATGTCATACAAGGGTATGTATACATCACTATTCTTAGTTTTCGCAATTGAAATATTGATTTTAATGTCGAGTTACCAAATACGTAGCCAGGAAATAAAAAAAATTCGCAATTAAGAGGATTAGCCAAAAGCAATATCACGATATAAATGTATTATTAAAAAATAAAATATCGATATATCGATATTTTGATATACACGACCAAAGTATTGAAGAATTTTATTTTTCAAATAAAAATGGTCATGTTATTCTTATAAAAGTTTTAAAAACCGAAATAGGTAATACTGTTTTAATTAAAATTGAAATACAAGAATTATATATTTTTTCTTCTGATTTCAAATTAAATTTATAAATTATATTTAATGCTTTTGAATAAAACCCAACATTTATATCTTTAAATTGTATTAAAAATTATGGCAAAGTGCAGTGGTATATATACTCTGGCTTGTCGAAGTTAATTTCCTTTCCTGTTTTTAATTAGAGTCAAATAATTGCAATTCCATTTTTAATTGAAGAGCAAAAAGAGACCACAGCTGTTGTGAAATTTGAAATATTTCCATTGTATTTATTTATTTTTAATTTGACAATTTTTTGGTGTTGGGATTGAAGTTCAATTTGAAATATAAAAGCGTCAGTCAGACATTTTTGTTACTAATTAAATCAGGTTTTAACCATATTAATACCGTCAAAGGCAAGTACAGACAGTACAGACTAATTAAATCAGCTTTTGGCCATATTAACAATAAAGGTAAGTACAAACAGTACAGGCTTATTAAATATTTACAAACAAATATTTTCGGTAATTACTGCTCAATTAGTCGTTCCATTACCACCGTTCCCAAATGGACAACTCTGAACTACAGCAAACCACAAATTGTTATCGAAGCCTATCGAATTCCTGCCACAATTTAAAGCAGAAAAAACTTAAATTTTCTGATTGCCAGTGTTCTTGTTTTGCCTTGGTGAAATTCGGTAAGCTTATACATCAATTCTTCTTTCTTTATATGTCATACTATATTTCGGACTAAATTAGAATTTCCATGGAAAAGCGATCATGCTACTTCCAGTTAAAACGAATTTGTTAAAACCCGGAGACTCCACGTGTCGCAATAACAAAAATCTAACCTAATCTGAAAGAATAGGAACATGTCTTCTGATTTTGTGTGCTTCTTAAGCTGTCTCGCTCGTTCGACAATCAATAGCGCTTAGTCCCGGCAGACTTTTTGCTCAATTAAATTTCCACTAATTCCTGCCATTACAATAACGCCGCTGCTGCTCCTTGTTTTCCTCTCGCGGGATTAACTTGCACTCATTAGGAGTTTGTATTCGCATTACAGGTCTGCCGCACCAGCACCAGCACCAGCCCTTGTCCTCGTCCTCGTCCTAAAAGGGATGCCCTGGCATCGTGGCTCGGCCATTTCCGTTGTTGAACGAAGCGTTTACAACGGACGATGATTTTACGAGCGCTCCTAATAAAATCAAGTGGCTTTCCGTAAAACTTAACTGTTACTTCAGCAATAACACACAACAACAGCGGCGGCACTAGCATCGGTACCTTCCTCATGTACATACCATTCACCGTCATACCTTCCTCGCCCATGTTGTGTCAAATAAAAGTCCCCAATTTGCAGTCCGGACATAAAATGTGTGCGGCAAGTTAAAAGTTCTCCGGTTCCCGAGCCCCGAGCTTCAGGGAGGCGGGAATGCAGCTACTGTAGCGTGGCAGTAGTCAAAAGTCCCAGGATTCCCCCGAATCCCCGGAATCTTCCCAGAGCCCGGTAACATCCATTTAATTGTTCTTCCACTGCTGTTGCTGCCGCTGCTCTTTTCGGTACGGGAAAGTGTTATAATTAGTAGTGCCAACGATGATGGCGATGGGCAGCTGTGGCTCATGGCTGCTATCCTGTCCTGCCCTGCCTGGGAAAATGCTGCCCGGAAAATGCGGGGAAGGCGGTCCTTCATGCATGGTTAGTCGTTGTTCAGCCCAGAAGGTTGGGCGAGAGCCAGTGGTCGCTCCAGTGCGAATATTATGCTTAAATTGAACGAAGCAAACTTTTCTAGTTCGCAAATTCTCCCCAATTTTCATTACATATGGGTGTGTAGAATGTATTTACCACAAATTGCCGTAACCATAATAGAAATTAATAAGAATATATAGCAAGCACATGGGGTTCGGGCTTTTAAAATGAATTTTAAAAGCCACTTTTTCTATGGGCAAACCCTGCCACCCACCAAGCCATTAACAATTTCAAATTAATCCAAGCATTTTGTATTTTAAGTAAGCTTAAACTTTTCTTTACTATTTGCAGGAATATTTTGGATCCCAGAGAAAAAGATTCCACAGGAGGAAACTTGACAGCAATCAACATTTTCTGAAGGGTGAGTAAGGAGCTGCTCAAGAACTTCAAGAGTATTCAGTTCGAGTCAAGGCATTTCTGCCAAAAATTCCAAAATGAAAACCTTAAATACTCAATGGAAATCGGAGGGTAATCCAATTGCACTGAAACCAAACCTAATCGAATTGAATCGCAACACAAAACCAATTTGGCGCCGCGAATAATTGCATCAGCTTTATAATGAAATATTTTAATTTGCCACCCGCTCCCGCTTCGACTCCCGATCCCGCTGGCATTCGCGGAATATCGAATTCCGAGTGCTGGCCAAATTATAGGCCAGTTCCGCAGTTCTGTGAACCACCGGGTGCCGATCCGCATCGGACCCGATAATCCACGGGCGTATCGAATGCCAAATAATTGTGTCGTCGCCAGTCTGTCATTGCGGACCGCATAATTTATGCGCGCTGTTTTGGTCCAGAAACTAATTAGGGCGGGACTCTCTGTAGTCCGGACCGCCTGCCGCCCGCCCCACGTGGCAATCCCGGCCAGGAAATACGCAATACGATGCGTTCGGCCAGCCGCCGAAATGGTCTTATGCAATCAGCGCAGTCGAAACTAAATCAGTGCAGGAAAACTAGTTTTGGGGCAGCAGAAGGAAGCGTGTGGCAATGTCTCTCGGCCAGCGCCAATTATTGTCACGGAAATGCACCTCGATGTGTCGCTTTTTGGGTGAAATCCAGCCAGCCATCAGTGCCCGCAGCCGCCAGGTGGGGTCTTCAGTGGAACTGGTTTAGATGGGACCTCGCTGGAGCAAGTGCACTACTAGCCTTCTCTCGAATCTTCCGTCGATCGTCCGGTCAATGGAGACTGCGGTTAATACCCTGGACTCTGGTGGAGTCCCATTGAAGAGTCTATGGGTTGGTCATCGATTAATTAATGGAATTTCCAATTGGCTTTCGGAAATATCTTTTGTGCTCTATCACTTTCACGTCTTGCCTGCAATGTACAAGGAAAGCAGCAACAACAAGGATCAAAACTAGTCTCTTATTATTTGCATAAATAATAACAATGGGGAATTCGTTAATTCTGTAATTCCTAATTAATTATAGGAGATCTTTTGCTCATTAATGTGAGTGTGTGCCCTATCACTCCGTCTTTCGCGCTTTGCCTGCAATGTACAAGCCAAGCAACTGTAGGAAATAATACTAATAATGGGTAATTTGTGAATTCTGCAAGAAAGTTCCACCTAACTGGGGTGAATGCAATGGAAAGACAGCGGATTGAAGCCGCCCAAATGCAATCGCTATTGCCGGGCCAGGTTAAATCTCTGATTCCGGGGCTTTAAGTGGAGCCCCGAAATCCGCCTCGGGCCGGAGGAGGCCTCTGGCCAGAGAGAAAGAGATCCAAAGTGGTTGTCAACGCAACCGAGAGCTGGGGGCCAAAAAGCTAAAACCCAACCACATCGGCCATCCAAACCAGATTGCGTGCCGCCACCCGGCAGTCCCCCTGGCCGCATCCCAGCGCGGCCTGTGCTCGTTCGGCTCCCCGAGCAGTTAAAAGCAAAATTATTCATTACAATTTCCGCGCTGGCGAGAAAAAACGCACACTCGCACACACACACACACGGGGGGGGGGGGGGGGCAAAAGTTTTCCATGGAAATGCCTTCAAATGCTCATTTGAATCTGGCAAGTAATTTTGCTTGCGGTCCGCGCGATTTCGGCGCTGTTTTAAACGCGCCGCGCCAGCAATTGACTTTGAATAAGTTTGCGCTGCATTGAAACGTTGCCAATTTCCCCGCCGCCTGTCTCCCGGCTAACTGTGACTGGCTCTGGCTTTGGCTTTGGCTGTCACAGTGGCTCACATCGTTAGCGGTGGGGAGTGGGGGAACCGCCGGCTAAAGTTTTTTCGCCCCAGCACACAGTGGAACTTGCAAAAGACATTTCTTTTCATTGGAACAAATATAAATATGTAAACAAACCGATCTAGTGTAACCAACCTGCTACATATTAATCAATACCCGCCTTATTGAATATCAATCGGAAGATATTAGTTAGATTTTAGGAATAAAGGGATACGGTCACTTTGGCAGCAGGGATATGCAATCAAAAGGAATAAAAGTAAAGAAAACAAAAATACAAATCAATGGAATTATTTAAAGGCATTAAGTCATTAAGCAGGATGTGGGGTTTGAGCTTCGTAATATATTGGTTTCGATTGATTCTTGATATAGTTTAACCCTATCCGCTCTTTAGAGATCGTACAGAAAGGTTGTGAAAGTTTTCGTCCAAGAATCCATAAGATATCTTGAATATCGAAGAAAAAATTTTTATATAAAATAAGATTATGATTCTGTTCACAATATATGTACAAAGAGAAAAACTTTTATTTTGCTCTCAACTCAATGTTAAAGTTGTGTTTCCTTTCCCTTACTAAGCAAGCTTGACTGTAAATTGTTATTCCGTAATTCGTTTGATTCCTTTTTTGCTTACGCAGCTTATCATGCATTCCTCGGGATACATTGTGTCCTTGGCCACTTGTTGTCATTTCCCCCACTTGGCAGCTCTTCCCTCCTCCTCTTCTGCCCAATTCCGAACCCTTAGTCAGTCACCCAACCAGGCCAGTCCCCGCTTGATCCTCTTGACTTTTGAGCCGGGCCAGAAACTTTCTTTAATTTTAATCAAAAAACTTTTTGTTGTTGCTGCTGCTGCTGGTGCTGTTGCTGGTCCTGGGTGCTGCCGCTTTTTGTGGGCGGCTGGAAAAAAGCGTTTAATTGGACAAGGGAATACACACTACAAACAATCAGGCAGCGGCAACGGGAAATGTTTATGAAGAATGAAAATGAAAACAAAGTGAATACAAGCTGACAACTAATTTAATCAAATGCCGAAGGGTGGGGACAGGATATTTCCGGGGCTTGGCATGTCGCCTTCCACACAAATAGATTACCATATTTAACCAGCTTTCGGTATCGGTATCGGTGACTTTGACTTTGACTTGGTTTCTGCAGTGAACGTAGGCAGAAATGCATAGATAAAAATGCAAACAATAAGCTCTGTTTGTTTTCGCAGAACAAAGTGGCTCGGACCATATGTGAAACAATAATAATACGAGAGTGGCAGCCACTGCGAAAAGGTAACTCGGAGATTGACAAGGCCAGACACGACCTGCAGGCGTACAGCAGCAACCGGTGGAGTATAAACATCATGGTCTAATCAGGACGGAGCCACGTACGCACGCTGACCGACAAAGGGCTGACTGGCTGGCTCCTTTGATTCACAACCTGGCTGGCTGGCAGATGATCCTGGCTCGCAGGAGGAGGATTGGCGCTGTGGAAACGCATTCAACCGTTCGCAAAGCGCCCAAAGCTAGCCGAACGCAAACGCACAACAAACGGAACGGATGAATAAACAAACACACGGCCAACAAATGAACAAACATGACATTTATCTTAGCATAAATCACAATCGCAATCGCAAGCGCAAAAACCAAAAACCTGCAACTGACAGTGCGCCTTTTCTGGACCCAGTCCGGGGCTCACAGCCTGCCAAATGCACACAGCAAGGTTCCCTAATAAACCCAACCCTTGGACAAACCCAAAAACCCAGAAACAAACACACACAAAAATACAATAAAAAGAGCTGCTGCAGCAGCAGTGGCGAGAACTGAAACTGAAACAGAAACAACGAAAATTGCCCAGTCAAATGAAAAACTATTTAAATGCAATTGCTGGCCGGGCGTCGATTTGTTCACTGAATATTTTGTGGATGCATTCCGAGGCGGTGGTCAATGGGGAGTCCACAGAACGGAGTACGGAGTCCAGAGTACGGAGTGGCGGACCAAGTAAACATTACGAAACCAGTTAGCAGATAGTATAATTTCCGCTATCGGCGTTCGTATCCGGCGAACGACAAGGAATGCCGGGCAATGCAGGACACTCTGGACTTTGGTTGCATGCAACCAGAAGAAGAAACAAGGACGGCTTGGGTCGACTATAAGGTACCCGGTACTCACTGAATAAGTAACCAAAAAAATAACAAAAGATATACTACAATAACCCCTGATCAAGTTCTAAAATGGGAATTTTTAACATAAGAAAAATATGTGAGAAATATTTACGCCCTCTCTAGCATAAAAATGTCAAAAGATGCTGCGGAAACGCAACATTTGTACGGATGCACAGTGTGCCCAGCTCTGCGTTTGCGCAGCATTTATGCGGGTGCGCAGTGTGGCCAGCTCTTCCTGTGCAGCAACCAGGCATATTTCACAGATAAGCTTTCCATAGCCACGCTGCGCGCGTAATATTGAAATCGTAGCCACGAAGCTTAACTGTTGCGTCCTGCCACTCGAATACAATATACCCCTGCACTCCGCGAGTATCCTGTATAAGCATTTCGCCTGGAATAACGGCAATTGGCAAGCTTCGAATAGGAGCCATGCCATGAATAAGTAAACGAGTGCGCACTGAGTGCCTGCAATTGGTGCCGTGTAATCGCTGCATCTGTTTGGGTTCCTTCGCTTCCTTCGGGGCGGTTGGTCATTCAGCAGTCCCAGCCGTAAGCCGTAAAGCTTATTACGAGTTTTAGGTTCCAAGGACCCAGGACCACCATCTCACCGTCTCACCCTCCCCCCTTCGGTGAGTAACGGCCGCCTTTTTTCCGAGTGCATATCTGAGTATTTGTGGTGCCGCATAAATATTCGTTCAATCGGCAATCACATTGTACATGCAACTTTTTGTTAGCCATTGTGGAACAGAAGGGGAATTACCATCTAATGGGAGCTCTGAATAGTCCCCAGCTTGAATAATTTACCTTTGGGACAGTGCCTAATGGCAGGGCAGCAAGTTCTGGGGGGGCTCTCCCTACGCATAGGGGCTTACCTATGTTCGCATGTATTTCTTGGGATGAGTAAAGATGCCGTGTCTAAAATGGAAGTTCAGCCCGGAGGCCTGGGATTAAATTAGCTTCAAAAAAAATATCTGCATCTATTGAAAACTAATAGAATCCCTAAATTGTCCATTACCTCGTATCAATCAGAACAAGATGGATTTGAGTTATTTGGATCTTCCAGGATTTCTGTCTTTTATGCTCACGTTAAGGTACGATCATAAAGTCGATTTAAATATGGAATATAGAGAAAAAATTGCTAACATTTCTTGTAATAATGCATAAAAAATAGTTATGTCTAAAAAATATAGCTGTTTAACTCTTTTATACTGTATGTGTGCCTGCAGAGACCGGACAGAGAATAAGGGCAGACTCGCGAGAGTTTGGGCACACTTTGCACTAAGTTATGAGACCCTTACAAAGTTATCTTTTGAGTAAAAGTGAACCAGATAGCTTCCTCCGGTGTTACTTGCATTAAAAAAAGAATCTGTAAAACTAGATGGAGGGATATTTGAAGTCCAATTAAAATGAGGCTTTTGTGCCTTGGTCAATGCTTTTATTTCGATTTCGAAAATGTGCGGAAACTAGGAACTTAAGTCCACGCACAAGGGGGATGGGTGGCAAGGCAACTCTTTTAGTTACTATCTGCGACTGGCACCAAACAAAAAATGGCAACGGTGGCAACGGGCAAATTAAAGGGGAAAGGAGAGGAGAGGAGAGGAATCCGAGCCTGGTGGTAATTGACGCCCACAAAGAAAGAGGCGGAAAATCTGGGCGGTGGGTGTTGGGTGTTGGTAGCTGGATGCTGGCTGCTGGCTGCTGGATGGGAAATGCTGAAAAGGCTGCTGGCAATGGGGGGCCTGGGTGCTTTGGCAAACCGTGTAAACCAACCGCATCCCAGCCCATCGCATCCGAATCCCACTCCCACTCGCACTCGCACTCCCCATCCGAATCCGAATCCGAATCCCAGCCTGCTGCTGCTCCCATCAGTCGACGCAGTCAAGTGTGCAACACTTTGGGGGCATTCGCAGCATGCGCGGCAACTTTGCATCCCGCTCGCTCCCATTTCTTATTTTCCCCCCTTTAATTTCTGTGCGAGCCCAGCTCCGAGCTGAGCTGAGCTGGGCTGAGCTGAGTTCAGTTGAGTTGAGTCACTCACTCAGTCAGTTAAGTTTCCTGCCCCAGCAATTATATCATTTCCCCGATGCCAAGTGGTCCGTCCGTCCCTGCCCCTGCTCCAGCCACTGCCCCAGCAGAGTCTCGTTTCATTCGTGCGTGAACGAATTTAAGCTAATTTGCACATTTTTCATATTTTATATGAATTAGCTGTGCCTCTGTGGCCAGTGTCTGTGCCAGTATCTGAACACTGGCAGAAATTCGAGTAGTTTATTTTTACTTAAATATAAAATATGAAATAAGAGTGGATAATTTTATTGTTTATAAATTTAATTTAAACAAAAGAACCCATCTCTTACAAAGAATTCTTACGTTTACAGCCAGTTTCCCTACAAGCACGTACTCTTTTATAAAAGCCTCTTTCCTCTCAATTTAATATAATGTTTGCCTAAATATTAAAGTATTTTTTTTATTTATTCGCTAAATTAATTAATGTAACCCTAGGAAATTAATGAGTTTGAATGACTATTAATTTAAGCAGTGTTTTTTTCCCGACTGTAATTTCGCTTCCTTTGAAATGCCGCTGTTTCAGTTTCCATTTTCGCCCAAGATCGCAAAAATGTGGCATTCCGACACTGCACTTGCCAACTGAAGCGTGCTTGATTTCGATGTCGTTGTCCAACAGGAAGCGGAAGCCAGAGCAGATCTCCCACGCAGCCCGGTGGATCATCATTAAGAGGCGCTTAAAACCCGATTAAAATAGCTAAGCGGGCATTTTTCAGTTAATAACTTTATTAGCTCGATTCATAGCCGCCTTATTATGTGTTATTTGCCGATTAAGCTTTAATGATAGAAAACATGCCAGGTTGCAGGTGGCTAGAGATTATATATGGTAGTTATAATTATAATTAATATATGAAAGATGAATAATCATTTAGGAGCTTGGAGTGTGGGGGTACGAAGGGTCACACTGGAGGGATCAGGTTGCAGCGTTGCCAGGCTGCATTAAGAGGCAAGTAGAGGAAGTGGAGGATGTGGTACAGGTTGCAGACTTTTCCTTATATTTTACCCAGCAGTCAGTGGTGATCTTCATCTCAAACTTTAAGACTCCTACTATATCCTAAACCACACTCTTTATACACCTTAAAAATCCCATTCTATTTAACGTTTCAAAAAGTAGCACAAGTGTGAGTCCTACATATCCTACGAGGACTTACCTGTGCACAGCATCCTCCAAATGTGTCGCAAGGCATGCGAGTAATCGGCCATTTAAAAAGATTCTTGGTTAATTTGCAGAGAATTTTATTTGGCAGGACTCATTACTTTTATTTCATTAAAACGAGTCAAGTGTCCCGGAGTCCCACACCCCCGGGCTTTGCTCCTGTGCATGGGAGCGCGCGTGCCTGCGACTCAATGGAGCGCATGTGAATCAAATTTGTGACTCACGCACGCACATGCACACGACACGACACGGCACGACACTCCCGTGCTTCCGTCTCCCGTCTCTCATCTCGCTTCCTGCCGGCCCACGTGTGGTATGAGTAATGAGTTTCGAGCGCAACGCGGCGAGGCAACGAAATAAATGAGCAACTGTTTGCTCGCTCCGCCTGCAAAAAAAGGGTGGACATGGAGATGGAGATGGAAATGGAGCTGGAAATGAAGGCGAGTGCGACGAGCCGGCTAAGTGGCGGAGGAAGCCCCCAGCGGAAACCCTTTAAATGACCTAGAATTTATCTTGAAGTTTACTTTCGTGGCATCTTTCACAGGAGAATATTTCCTCTTTGTGTAATAAGTTTTTATTTGTCAAAAAAACAAGAATATCAATTATTTTTGTTTTATTTTTGCACATATTTCCTTTAAACATAAATAGGGGAAATAGTTTTGTAGCGAGAAATGCGTTTGTGTTTGTTTGAATTTTCCATTAAATGCTATTGTTGCATTTTTGGCACGTACAAACGCATGAATATGTTATATAAATATGTTTGTGGTTGTTGACTTTTCTAAGTAATTGCACTAACTGGTGTTTCTTCTTCGTTTCAGATTACAAATCGATTTCCCTTTGTTTCCCGATGGCAGACCAGAACGGCAATGACATCGCCCAAGCTCAACTACAGCAGGCTCCTGATCCATTATCAGCTCCAGTGCCAGAGCACCAGGATCTCAAAAAAACAAAAAGCGAGAAAATAAAAGAGCTGGAGCAGGTCCTTGAGCAACACGAACGCGAGATCAACCAGCTGAGCAGGCTGCAGCGAACGCAGGAACGTATCCAAGAGTTGGAGTTGGAGTTCATAAATAGTGACAGCCAATCGGAGGCAGTCGATGGTATTTTTGCCATGATGAGCTCTGTTAATTCGACACTTTTGTCCATTGAGGAAAACGTAAATCGAATTTGCCAGTGGCAGGTTCGAGAATCCTCAGGGAACACCTCCTCTCCAGACAGTCAATCGAAAGTCGATGAAATTTTAGTCATGCTGTCAGCCTTCAACTCCACTATGTCGTTCATTAGGGAAACCCTAACTCGAGGACCTCCCAACAGGAGCAATATCCAGTTGCCGCTGCCAAAGCCATCCTACCTTGGCATTCGATCGGAGAGTGAGTCCACGGACGAGTCGATAGAGCCCAACAGCACTCCCACGAGTTCCCGGCAAAGTCTGTCGACAGATGAACAGGTAATTGATTCCATTAACTGAAAACCCTTTATGGTGAATTTCTATCTTCTCTATCTTATTGCAGGATCATGACTTGGCAGAATTCTCGGACGCTGAATCCACTTCGGGCGGGAAGGAGGAGAAAACCTGTGACGACTGCCAGACATATGAATTGATGTACGAGTGCTCGAGCTGCATGACCCAATGGTACTGCAGGAAGTTGTGTCAGCTGTGCTGGATGGAATCTCACTATAAAGATTGTGACAAATAGGTCATCGCGTTTGGGATATGGTCAGCATGACTATATCTATATAACTTATTCAGCCTCGCAAGTCCTTCTTATTCAACGGGCTATAGAACACAGGATTTGGACAAATAATAATCAGCTATGTCCTTTTTCCTTTGTGTATCTTACACTTGAGACTGTACTATTCGTAAAATAAAGCAGAGCTTGCTCCCGATTAAAAAGAACCGCTCAGTTCGGCTTTATCCTATATTTATTTAAGCGTGCTTTGCGGAAGGATCTTTTGGGAAGTTGATTGGCATAAATCAGAAGACAACCACAGGAAATATTAGCCGCAACTCTGTGTCAGTTAAAGGGGCATCTTAGCCCTTGATTTCATATTCAACGAGATGCGGAATTCATAGTGCACCCAAAAACTAAAACTTCTTATGAAAAGTTCTAGAAACGGAATGAGAAACCTCCCTAAAGTAGGCAGTGGTAGAGCTGGAAAAACATCGCTGCTTATGCCCGATACATCGATGTTTGCCTGAAAAAATATCGATAGCTTTGCAGACATCGATTTCCTTCCATCTCTCGGGCTGTGTAAAAAGTTATTCTCGTCAGTTGTCTAACTCAATCGTATCAGAGTTCTTACAGCCCTCATAGGGGCAACATCTCTCCTTATTTATTTTTGGCAATTATTTTATTTTCGTTTTTTTTGTATTGATTTTATTTTTAATTTTTTTTTAAGTTTTTATTGAGCATGTGCAGGTAATTTTTAGCTTATAGAGACTACTTTTATTTTGATTACAATTTGTTTTGTATTTATTTTGACAATATTTATATTTGGCCTTTGAATAAGCACGGAAGGTATTCCAGCCGGGAAATAGGGTTTTTAACTTCCCATCCCTGCATGGGATCTTTGGGCCATAGCCACCTGGGAGCACCTACCTTAGTTATTTTTAAAAGGTTCATTATTTTATAGTTAATTATTTTACCGAACTTGTAGCATGTGCAGATCCGTGCAGATGACACTGCAACCGAGGTTTTTATTTGTTTACCTTTTATTTTGATTGTTTTTAATTATTTTGACAAAATTTCTATTTTGCCTTTGAATAAGCTCGAAAGGTATTCCAGCCAGGAGATAGAGCGCCGTAAACACGAGGCGAACTCGACTAGTCAGGCGACCCTTTACTTGTCCTGCCATCGTTTCGATCGGTTTCGATTTTATTTTTAATTTTATATTATATTTTTACCTTTCCACCCCTGCACTTTTCATCCTTTGGCCATAGCCACCTGGGAGCACCTACCTTAGTTATTTTTAAAAGGTTCATTACTTTATAGTTAATTATTTTACCAAACTCGTAGCATGTGCAGATCCGTGCAAATGACACTGCAATAGAGGTTTTTATTTGTTTACTATTTATTTTGATAATTTTTATTTATTTTGACAATATTTCTATTTGGCCTTTGAATAAGCTCGAAAGGTATTCCAGCCCGGAGATAGAGCGCCATAAACACGAGGCGAACTCGACTAGTCAGGCGACCTTTTACTTGTCCTGCCATCGTTTCGATCGGTTTCGATTTTATTTTTAATTTTATATTATATTTTTACCTTTCCACCCCTGCACTTTTCATATTTTGGCCATAGCCACCTG